>OX376375.1:81082460-81112460 GCA_947369275.1 Nemotelus nigrinus
TTTTATAATGAATGTTGTGCCTTCCGTCCTCTTCAATGCACAACTCAATCCGACGAATGAAATTTTCTCGAGCTCTCGTAAATATTCACCTGTTCGTACACTCAGAAAATTTTCACCATTTAAGATTTAATAGAATCAAATTTAAATCAAAAGTTGATACACTTTTAAATAAAAAACCAATCTTATTTGAATTAAATAAGCCTCCACATGCAATAAAAATTATTCCACTTTATTTTACAAATGTTTTTTCATATCATAATTTTCATCAATAAATGTTAAACAAAACATTTTGAGCTAAACAAGACCACCTTGATATAGCTTTATTGAATTGAAGGCAAATTATTTGAATTAAAAAGAAACGTATATGACGCCAAATCAAATTTGAAATTATTTGATTCGTATCTATTTTTCTTATTTATCCAAAGATTTTTTTCTGAGTGTATGAACTTCATCACAAGCCCCTTTGAATTCACGTCCATAATTCTGCTCTCGTTTCGATAGGTCTGTTATATACAGAATTTTTCAAGTAGTCCTATAAGCAAAAATCAAGAGGATTTAAGTCAGGTGATCTTGGATGCCAAGAAACAAGTCATCCACGTCAAATTCATCTTTCTCTGAAATTGTCATTTAAATAATCCCCTACACTTCCAAAAAAAAAGTGTGGTGGTGCACCGTCATGCATAAACCACATATTTTTACTAATTTTCGAGGAATATATATATATATATATATATGTATATATATATATATATATATATATATATATTTATATCAGCAAAATGATTAAGAGAGATAATCTCCGGAGTGGCCGATCCAATTGAGCTGACATTTTCAGAGGACGTAGATATATATAGTAGGTAGGTCCATGACTTCCTAAAATTAAGATATCTAGAACCTTTTGGCGACGGCGAGCGTTTTAGTGAATTTTGAGGTACTCCTAAATTTCCAAGCAGTGTAAATTTTCGTTAACAAAAAGTAACGGGAATGAAAACTTATTATTTTTTAACGTTGTTTATGATAAAGAATTGGAAATTTTGAGCCGTGTGTGGGTGCAGCGTGCCTAAAAGTAGGCAAGGATTTTTTTTTTCAAATTTTGATTTGTCATTAGGTACTTCTGACAAAAACATTGGATCATCGTTTTGATGTTGACTAAAATTTAACACACATGGATTTTCAAGGTAGTGCGGGTAACCCTGTAGATGTGGCAGGCTCCTGAAAAAAAATCCTTCAAATCATTGACCCTCCTGAAAAATTTTTGATTTGTGACCAAAAATTCAAATCATTGATAAATTCTAACTTTTGTGCATCATGTCAAATGAAAACTTTGAAAATTCCGATTTGTACAAGAACGGCAACCCATCACCAAATTACCTCTATTTTCAGCACTCGAAAGTTCTGTTCATGAGAACTGACGACCAGATTATCGGATGATAATGAAATTTACAGCACATGTTGGTATTAGCTAGGACCAAGTTTGGTAGAAGTGATTTTGAAATACGGGACACCCTGTGGCAGTAGTACCATCTTGAAAAATCACTGAGAAAAAAAACAGCTTTTTGGCCTATACCTTCCGATTCAGCCATCACATTTAAACAAAATTCACCCAATGTTTGGATCTTACTTTAGATAACATTTGGTTAAAATTTGGCTGAAAAATTAGAATAGAGTTGTTGTCTCCTAAATCTTGCAAAATTTGCTCAGCAAAATAAAGCATTTTTCCCTATAACTTCCGGTCCAGTCATGAAATAAAGACGAAGTTAATGCATTAAATGAACTTTATTGTGAACCAAATGTCGTAAGAATTTCGTACAAAAATCATGAAAGGGCTGCCGGCTATGACCATTTGATGTAATTTTTTGGAATTTCCTTACTGAGCGAATATGTCATTAGATTTGCATATGGGAATGATCCTGCAATGAAAATTAGCAACAAATATTAACGCTTTAAAAATTTGAAAAGTTTTGAGGGTGGTAACCCTAAATTTTTTTTCACCCGTATAGCTTCGAGCGCAGTGATTGAGTCCAAACGAAATTTACTGGTTGGGTTTAACTTAACGTGTAGCAGATTTGGTATATATTTTGCATTGCTGCTGACACAGGGTAACCACCTTTAGCCATTTTCGTAAATATTGCACCAACAGATGCTTCAAATTACATGCTCATATGCAAAGCATTTG
Organism: Nemotelus nigrinus; assembly: GCA_947369275.1. Classification (NCBI taxonomy): domain Eukaryota; kingdom Metazoa; phylum Arthropoda; class Insecta; order Diptera; family Stratiomyidae; genus Nemotelus; species Nemotelus nigrinus. Next base: position 81,084,637 of record OX376375.1, read on the forward strand.
CAATAAAAATAAGAAACCAATTTTTAAATTTTGCGAGTTTTAAAATTTTTTCGGATGGCAGCCTCAAACAACGTTTAACCGCTGAAACTTTCGATGAAATCCTGCGATGAGAACGAAATTCAAAGGATAAGTTGATTTGAGCATGAGCTTCTTATGGCAAACTTATTGCTGCTTCGTTGGGAAAGTGTTGTCAACACTGAACATTTTCATCATTTGTGTTATAGTTGAGTTTTGTTGCTTTGGATAAGGAATGGTACATATGATTCTACAAAAAAATGTATTACGTCTTTCTATATTCTTTCTATTCACTCAAAGACATTTTTTTCGAAAATTCTAGCGGTTCTGATGCGCTAGTTTTCTTATTTGTAATTGCCAATGGAATATTTTCATCCGATAAATCTTCAAAGTCATTCCTTATAAACGTTAAATAATTTTCTCCATTCACGATCCCTATGTCGTACGGTCCTAATAAAAAATGCTCAACTATTCCACACCAAACGTTTATTTTGAACCCTCTTTGGTGTCTTGTTTGTAAATTTCCATTGTGATTTGAACTAGCCCATGTATGCAAATTATGAATATTAAATTTACCATCTCTTGTGAATGTTGGCTCGTCTGTAAATAAAATACTATGAACAAATAATTGATTAACCTGATATTTATGTTGTATAAATCTGCAAAAGTCAAGCCTGACAGAAGTATCTGACTCCTCTAAGTGCTGAACTGATTGAAAATGGTAAGGATTTAGACGCTCCTCATGCGAAACCCTCCAAGTAGTGGTGTGGGATACTCCAATTCTTGCAGCTACTCTTCGTGTGCTTAACTCTGGTTCACTCGCTAGCAAATATAAAATATCTTTATAAATTGACTGTCTAGATATTTTTCTATCTCTAATAAGGAACTGGAATGTACCTCTCTCTCTTTAATTCCTATCAACGTTTTCAAACGTTCGCTGCGTACGTACTCTTCGGTTTGGGAAGCATTCCTGGTAAATTCGCCTGGCCAATGCAGCGTTCCTGCCAGTTTCACCATATACTAAATGTATCGTGAGAAAACGACATTTTTAAAAAAAAAATTATTGTAACTACTTCTAAATTCTAAACACTAAGAATTTATTCATAAGAACACCACAAATTCCCAGTAAAAATCTGAACACGATCATTATTGTATAATGTTCTTTCGCGATTAAACTCACTCACTCACTGTGTGGTAATTGATAATTACTAAACTTTTTGCTTGCTTTTAAAGGATTATGACTACGCACACCTACCTACAATTGTTTAAAAATGCCGCCAAATCCATATTAGTTTGAAAGTACAAAATTGTAGCTTAATTTATATGCAAGAGGATGGAATGTATATTTGTCAGTGGCGTGGCGTGATGATTTAGCGAAGGGAAGCAATTGGTTCATATCCATGATTGATTACGCTTTCTGCAAATTTGTTACATGTAATAGAACCCCTCTATAAAAGCACCCAGTAATTACTGACGGGAACGTGATAGTAGACATTCTGTATTGTTATGAAAATAAAAGCTCAAAAACTTCACACAAAAAGAAAGTATGTCAATATTTATCAGTAAAATAATAACATTCCCAAAACTAGAAATATAATATTTTTGAAAGTGGCTATATTTCGAAGAATTGAGAAGGTTTAAAAATTTGAAATTTAAGCACGAGTAAAGAATGCTCTTATATGACGTTGTGGTGTTTCGCAAATCGACCATAATTCGCTCCCGATTCCCGTGAAACTATTTCCTAAAGATTCAAATTATGTAATTTTTGGAATATGGTACAGTATATTACTTTGCTTGAACTGTTAATAATATGTTATAATATATTTTTGTTTACATTAAGCAGAATAATAAACCGAAAAACCCCGCTCTCACTATTAAATGTCTATCCACCCCAATTAACACTCTCATTTTCAGTTATATATTCAAAGAGTTCTTTTAATTGCTCGTTTGAGGAATAAACACAAAGCAAATATACTTATTGTTTTTGTTGAAAAACTAATTATAGATTGGGAAAAAAATCTATCTTCGCGTATACTATTTCACGATTTACAGATAGATAAAAACAAATTATACAGTTCTTTTGTACGTATTTGCCACCCAATTGTTTTGCTACATTACAGAGGCTCGTCATAGCTTTGAATTTTTGGACATTACGCAAAACAAGGTTAAATTAACGGGACGCAGTTTGGTTAGAAGAAACATCTGTAAGATTTATGAAAGTTTATTTAACTGCACCGGAAGAAGTAATGTAACTAAAGGTTGTTGAAAGCTGTTAACGATGTTATCATTGGTTGTGTTTAGTGATGGGCTCAAAAATGCCAAACAGTTTGCAAAAAACGTTTGGCTGCAAAAAAAAAGAACGAACAGTTTTTCCAAATAACGACAAGCAGTTTTTATCATTTTTTCTAAAACGAACCGTTTTTCTAAAACGAATCGTTTTTCGTTTTTCTAAAACGAACCGTTTTTCATTTGTTAAAACGGACTGTTTGGTAATGGAAAACTGTTAAGCTGCGGGAAATAGATATTTCGAGGCAATGCATGAATTGAATAACCCTATATAATACGAGGTTGTCAGACTTATTAGGTGCGTATTTTTTGCATTTGGTTAGGGTAGGTAACATTGAAAACAGCAACAGTTGCTGTTTTTTGAATGCTGCTTACCAGAACCAGTTTTCAATGGCATACGACCATGTATGTTGATTCTTTACGACCATGTGTACTGATTGATGTATAATTTGATTATACGGTTGATAAAGTGGATAATATATTGGAAAATTCGGACAATACAAGTATCAATTCAGTTTGGAAGCGCTTAGTACTAGCAATGAATTTTACGATACGATGGTGGAACACATAATACATAGAATACATACAGTGGGTAAAAAAAGCTATGGCACGAACTCTTAGTATGAATAAAAAACCTATCTTTAATGCGACTTTAATAATAAATGATGATGTTTTCGCATTTAATCAAAAGTTTTGCATGTTTACCTTAAGACCAATATAAAAAAACTCGGTAATGAAGCAAATTTCACAACATTATCGTAGCATTTTTCACTAAAGTACCAAAATAGCGCAAAAAGTTAAGGCACAGCGTAGTTTTATCTGAAATTATTTGTAATTCCTGGAAAAAAATACCGTTAAATGTACTTAAAGTCATAAAAATATGATATTTCTATTCAGTCTAGCTTGAAAAGTGTTTTGAAAAAGTAATTTTACTGAGGGTGCTGTTAAAAATGAGTGTGAAAAGGATATCGGTAGGTACAGAAATCCGTGAATGTTTTTTGCGACGTTGGAAAACATGAATGGCGTATTCTGAGATTGAAATACTAATGGGAAAATCAAGCTATACAGTGAGAAATGTAATAACAAAATATAAATCAACCAAATCGTTTGAAATAAAGCGTCGGTCAGAAGAGACTAAAATCTTATCTGATCGAAGAAAGGGGGTTATCAGAAAAATTAAGAATAACCCTAAACTAAGTGTCCCAGTTTTACAAATTAACGTGAAAGAACTAGTTGAAACGAAAGTCACTACTCAAACTATTTGAAATGTAATAAAGGTAGCGGGTTTTAAGGACAGAATGTGCCTAAGTAAACCTTATATTAGTACAAAAAATGAAATTGTTAAATTACGTTTTGCTGAAGAGTTCGTAAAAAAGCCAAAATCATTCTGAAAGTCCGTAACTCTTGTTGATGAAGTAAAAATTAATGTTTTTGGATCTGATGGGCGGCGCTATGTTTGACGAAAGACTAATACAGAGTTTAGGAGGAATTATACTGCTCCTACTGTAAAACACAGCAGAGAGAACACTATGCTACGAAACTGTGTGGGACTGGAAATATAGATTTTGTGAACAGAATGATGGATTAAACCTGTTGCTTGTGTATTTTTAAAAGATTAAATTAATAAGATATTAATATATTAAACGAAATTGCTGAAAAATTAGGCATTTTATACAATTTTGGCCTGAATCAGGACAACGATCCGAAGCACAATTCGGAGCAATGTCGGCTTTGGGCTATTTGTAACTGTCCAAATGTTATTAAAAACCCCCCTAAGTCAACGAACTTAAACCCGATTGACCATTTATGGCATCATCTCAAAACTAGAGTAGCATTGCGAAAGATAAAGTGTAACAAAGGGCTCCAAGGTGTCATTATTGATGAAGAGACCAAAATTTCACCAACTTTTTGTAAAAAAAATTGCGAAAATTGATGCCGAAACCACTGCGAGAAGTGATAAAAATGCGTGGAAGAGCTATAAAGTATTAGTGCTATGTAAGTTAATTTTTTGACATTGATCACTTTCAAACAATTGAAATTATTTCAGATAAAATTGCGCTGTGTCTTAACTTTTTTTTTACGCTATTTTGGTACTTCACTGAAAAATGTTACGTTAATGTTGTGGAATTTGCTTCGTTACTGGTTTTTTTATATTGCTCTTAAAGTAACCATGCAATACTTTTAATTAAATGCAAACAAACAATCATTTATTATTAAAGTCGCATTAAAAATAGGTTTTTTGTTCGTACTAAGTCTTCGCGCCTCAACTTTTTTTACCCACTGTATAAGAAAAACAAATAAAAAACATAAAAAAGAAACAGTTCGTCTGCGTTTTTTGAAAACAACGGAAAAGCGCATCACTAGTTGTTTTATCTAATATTATTGCTGTGAATTTGCTTTGCTGAATTTCATTACAGACCTCTTTAAATGTTTTTTTGAAAAAACTACTCATGAGATCGTTTCGAATATGATTTGAGCATTTGCTTGGTCTAAATGAGCTCGTAAGTATGGGTTGTGCACTATCAAAAGATTTATTGTCTCTAGGTGATTTCCCCCTATTGCAAGAATCCACATTTGCATTGTGACTATGTAATTCCTGTTCTTAACATCCTAAATGACACACAATGTCTATTAGAATTTTCATTATTTCTCAATTTCTCCTAACGTTGTGCAATATTACTGGCTATTTATGTTACTACTCAGCAGTTCTTCAATTCTTAAGCTGGAATCGAACTTAGAAAGTAAAAGGACTCATTGGAAATTACCAATGCTTTTTGTATCATGCCTGTTCACAGCTTTAGCATTATTTAAATTACAAAAGCCGATAGATCACCAAACGTTTGAATCGCTTGAAAATAACACTCATGGTCAGCAAAATTATTTTTGTTTAAAACTACAACCGATAATCCATTCCGAGCTTTTCATTTAATAATTTTGCAATCAAACTGTCGAGTACATCTCTTCGTTATAGAGACAATTTATGAATTGATTCTTGCTGATGTTTTTTTAGCAACTTACTGAGATTCAAGGAGAAATTGAATAAGTTTACGAATTATAAAATTATGACATATAGAACAAATAAACAATTTCACCTATTTTAGCCTTTCACTTTTTCAAATATCAATCAAAATAACCTTGCAATTTTACTCAGTAATTTTACACATTCAATTCTACACAATTCTAGTCTAAAGCTTCACCTATTATTAACATTCAATACTATTACCAAATTCTATAGGCTTTTAGTGACTTAATGCCTTCACCAATTAAAAACACCCTTAGACAAATTTCTATACAAAATAGTACATACAAAAAATTATGTTATAATATAAATCATAAATAAAACACATAAAAAACAATTAAAAAAATTTATACACAATTTTTTCACGCTTTCAAAAAATAAATTTAAAATTTATGTCCGCCAAATGTAGGGGAAGCAATGCTTCCCTTGCTTCCATGAACGCCACGCCACTGATATTTGTTGCCTTTATTTATGTGTTTCTTGAATCGGGAAGAATTGAAATTTTAGAACAAACAATTTTGCATTACCTATTCATTTATTAGTTTTTGACACTTTTAAAGAAAAAATTATAAAAGTGATAAGAAAATGTCACCCTATTCCTTAAAAAGCAACAAATGAATATCTGTTTGTAATTTTATTTTGTCTTTTTGATAGTCGGTAAAAAAATACCCCAAAAACAGGCAGATAATAAATAGTTAATACGTGTTTTTATCTTTGAAACCGTGTAGCTTGTTATGAGATAGGGCTAAGGAATTTGTTTACAAATATTAAGAAAAGCGGAATAATTCTCTATCAAGCGTCACTTAAGTGTCCGCCTTAATATGTATACTACAGATGCTATGAGATGCTATGGGAAAAACTACAAAATAGTTCAACCCCTTCTTCCTCCTAAACGGAGCTCCACCTGCCAAAGTGCTCCGATCACTTTTTTCTAGCAACATCACAGCCTACACGATGACATAGCAGTGCAGTTATTTAAGAAACACCCTGTATATCTATATGTGTATATATATATTTATATGTATATGTAAATTAACTTACATATTAATAGAGTTGTGTACAAAAGAACTCTGAAAACTTTTTGCTATTGATATATAATAGATGGGATCGGCTATTAATTATAAATTGGTTTGGGACCACCGACCGGGACGCAAAAAAAACACATCTGAGAGCCATCGAATTGCCGCGAAAAGAAACCTTGCGAAATAGCTCGTAATTTTGGGTGCTATGAAGTGAGTCGTGCGGCATTGTGTTTCAGTGTTGGAAAACGGAGCTAAAAACGTTGGCTTCCACTGGTAAGCATTAATTTTTTATATTCAGTTGCCGCTGACGTCAAAGAACGGCACAGTTATGAAATCAACGTGTAAAAAAATGAAAGTTTATGTATATATATATATATATATATATATATATATATATATATATATATATATATATATGTAATATATATATATATATATATATATATATATATATATATATATATATATATATATATATATATATATATATATATATATGTAATATATATATATATATATATATATATATATATATATATATATATATATATATATATATATATATATATATATATATATATATATATATATATATATATATATATATATATATATATATATATATATATGACCTTATGCTGCTCCCCTTTTTATCAATGCCCCCATTTTCGAAAATAAAATATAGTGCGCCACTGTTTGACTACACTAATACTTTTAAACAAAATTTTTATCTGGCTTCAGAGATAGGCTCAATGTCATCTCTACTAGATTAGTCCTCTGATGGTAGTGGAAAACCCACAGATATGAGAGAATATGTATACGAAATGGTTATCCGTGTACGCATTTGTGAGTGTGCCTTTTTTGATACACGCACAACATTGCTCTCTCACAAAAACTCCGTTCAGTGCGCCCTTTCTACCGCACTCATAGCCGAAAATCCTTAATGCTTTGAATACCAGATCGGTGTAAAAGCGTACAACGGGCAACACGGAAAGAAACGTCAATGTCTGTTTGATTTGTGTCGGGGACTGAAAACATTGACTTTCAGTCAAAATTTGTCAGATAAAATTTGAAAATTTTTCGGCGTATTTGGCGGAAACGTCCATCTACGTTTGTGCGCAATAATTTGTGTCGGTTTCGCGAATAAATTAGCGGTCAAAAATTATGATATAGTGCGATAATGTAGTGCCGAGTTCCAGGCTGCAAAAGTACATAACGAAGTGCTTCGCAGGGGATATCGTATTTCGGGTAAGTAAAATTAACCTTTGGCATCGATTTCGTTTTGTTTCTGTGTGAAATCATAATTAATATCATTCACAAAAAACATTTTGATCTCCACTCGCCGGTTCGGGGAAAGAAATGTCAAACGACGTTCAAAATGGCGATCTCTCGTGGTTTTTACAAGAGTGTTACCATATGAACTGTGTAGAGCACACACCAGTACCTCATTCTCACACCAGTAAGCAAAAAGTCAAAAATTGGCACATTTCTCTAGGTCGATTTCTAATCCATTCTCTCTTATATCTGTGGGGAAAACCAACGAAATGCTGGATCAACTCTATTGACGAAGACTGCACATCACTGCTCGGTTTTCAAAATTGGAAGGCCTGGTTGTTGGATCGAAATATTTGGAGGCTATGTTCTGCAAGAAGCTAATGCCTGAGAGTGACTTTGGTGCTAAGACGATGACAACGAATGAATCAGAGTATATTTTTTACGATAACCTACAACTATCATTGTAAGCAAAAAATAAATCCTTGCAACCTATGATAGTATAATAAACTCATTTTTCTTTGGTTAAAAGAGAGAGTGAAATGAGATTTGAAACTTTTTTTCCCACAGTCTGCATGGCGATTTGTTTTTGTTCATAAAAATGAATTGCTAAATATGTAAAAACTAAAGCTTATTGTTGAACGATAGTCCGTTCGGGTTTTTTTTCCCAAGTAGCGTGTAGCCTGGCTTGGTTGTTTATTGTTGTAAAGAGGGGTTTTTATTCAGCATGTTTTAGACCGAAGTCACAGGAGGGGTAAGAAGTAGATAAAAATCTCTTCATAACAGATAAATATCACATAGCTTAATCATCTCATTTTCTAGAACCCACTCCCGCCGCGTAGAGCTATCAAAACGGCTAGCCAGTATTCTTCGGGTGTTGACAAAAGGGTGCTCCGCTTATGCGGACTGGATGCCTTCACGGCTTTTTGTAGGGTAATAAATCTTCTATTTTTTTCCTCGTCTATGGATGTCCGTCAGACTTTTGGAAGGTTCTCGATTGAACTTCGATGTAGTTGAGCTACCTTGCCATCCCTATAACTGTAAAAATCACTAAAATGTGTCATAGTTATTTTTGAACAGAACCTCGATACGTGAAGAACATTTCCTGTCTTTGTTTCACGCCACCTAAGCCTGCAATAGAAGTTGACTCCCTATGTTTATTTGATTTGGAGCGAATCTTGAGCCTTTAAGCTCTTAAAGTAGGAACTGTGAAATTATTTATATACGAATAGAATTATAAAAAGTTCTAAGCAAATTGATTTTACGTACTTTCATTATTTCAAGCTGCGGTAGCTTATTTATTTACGCAAAAAATTTTCATGCATGCCAATGAAGTTTGCTTAAGACTGTAAAAATCATTTATATATCTTCCGGAAATATTTTCAACGTCATTAACTATTTGTCTTGTATACAAATACTAAACGATTTACGATACAGTGTTAAATGTGTGAAATCAAATAACAAAGCATAACGCTCTGTAATCAGAAATCGTTCTTAAATTGACTTTGTCAGATTTATTTTAATTACATTCGCCGAAGACAACAAGGTCGTAATCGTTCCCATTCATATCATTCTATTAGGAAATCATTAACCTTTGTACTTATTACTACTCTTCTTCTTAAATTTATTTTAGCAGGCTTGATAAATTACTATCATTTATTCCCTGAAGCTGAAATACTTAAGACGATGTGTGTGTAAATTTATATAAAACATATTTACGTATGTACATATATGAAGGAGTTTCTTGTGAGATGCTGAAAGTGTTCTAAAATGCGAAGCACAATGGGAATCTATGAATGGCAACCTGTATCGTCTATAATGAAACTTAACGGGATATTAGGTTCGCTAAGCTAATTATTGTAAACTATAGTTTGAGTGGATGTTAAATACCAGTTTATATTACCACATTTAAATTCCTTTGATTAGTCAATGACGTATATTTGTATGCAGTGCCGCATAGAAATTGCATCCGCTAAGCTATTTTTTAATATAAAAAATTCGCTGTTTAAGTGTTGTATCCTCAGGCATTACGAGTTTAACAGAATTTAGTTTAATGTAAAATATTGAATTTCAGCAAAGCCTTTAGAATATAGAATTAAGTCACAATCGTGGAAGTGGAAGCTAACAAACAGCGACAACACGTGGATAGCAATTGTCATACGAAAACTTAATGATGCTCGAAAGAGGCCACTTACGATCAATGGTGCTATGCGAATAAAAAAAAAAGGATATTGGAACCCAGCAGACTGATGTGCGGACTGCAATATATATACAAACAAATTTTTTGCGGAACGGACGATGGTCCAAAAAAAATGCTCATTTCATGGTAGGAGACACTTTCAACCGGTTTCAACACTCGCTTCTGCACAAGAAAGCTAATTGTCAAATGAAGGACGCTTGAACAAGGAATGCTGCTAAATTGTCATGGTGCTATTACGCCCGTATGATATAGTATTTCAATTTCCTCTTCAATGTATGTCACTGTCCTGTTTGTGAGATTTTTAACTTGTTCGCGTAAGAGTATTTTGTCAACATATTTTTTTCCTTTAATAAACATTGTTTACTTTATTGTTTATTTAAATTAATTCCTCTTCGCTAAATCTGCTTACAACGGATTATATGTTGACAATATTTTTGTCCGTCGTACATTTTGCTTTTGATGTCAGATATATTTAGTAGGTACTTTGATGGGGCACCACCTTTTCGTGGAGAAGCTGGCCTATGCATCGCAAGATGTTACGCCAAGAGTGTCTGTTAAGTATCATGAGGATTGATCATATGAATAAGGTGCGGGTGACAACCAGATTCAGTCTGAATATTTCTTGGTTCTGAGTGTGCTCAGTACGCCTTAACCTCGATTCCTGTGTGCGCCAACCTCATGTATGACAGCAATGAAGAATCATAGTTGCAGTGGAAAAGATGCTTTTCTAGGAGCTCCATACCAGATAAAAGTATGCTTTCTACCAAGTCCTCACAAAAGAGGACAAGGAAAGAGGCAGCTCCGGCTGGTGCAAACGAGACGCCCGGAGGAGATGCATAAGGTTAGCATGTTAGGAGCTCTGAATTATGGAAACCAGTGGAAGCTATCAATCGCATACAATTCAAGAATCTTTGCCAATAGGTTAAGCCACTGGCATAGGCGGACAGGGACGTCAATGCCGTGAAGGCTTCAAGCATTTCTCTGGAAGCTGGACCTCAAGCAGGGAAACGTCAGAGTCTACCTGAAGAAAAAGAGAAAAGTTGGCTGGTGATGCCGATGTTGTTTGTTCGGGACACAAATGTCTTAAATGGATAGCTTTGAGCAAAACTACATAAAGTTGTTGAGAAAGTTCCCATTATCTTAGGACCCCTGTAGAAGGCTCCTATATCTGAAAGTATAAAGTTCTCAGGTTTAAAGCCTACGGCATAAAGTTTGGTCAGATCAACTTGGAGCATGGCATGGTTTCGTCCTTTATTTTGAGTGAAAAACTGGCAAACTGCAAGTTTTCCACTGAATTGCACTTGTATAGAGGCCATAAATTTACAGCATTGCAATTTGCCGACTCAATTCAATAAAGATGTAGAGTTTTTTTGATGAAAGATCAACGTGGCTGTTTGTTTTGGAAGTATTGTAATGCTGGGACTTTTCAGCACTCGGCGTGTAGTACCGAAAAATGGGCAGACTGAAACGAGCTATTATTGCCACGGTTCACTTTCTTTTTGATTTCCTACTCCAGTCGCCAACACAGAAGCTGAACGATCAGGTTATTTCGCTGAATTGAAGAGACTGGAACTTCTTGTGGGCTAAGGTGCTAACTCCCAGCACATTTGTTGGGACAACACTAAAATGTAACGCCAAAGAAAACAGACTCTTGGATTTTATTGATTCTGCGGAGTAGAAGCAGGGATTTCTCCTACCTTTGGCACTCTTAGTGCAGTTATGGATATATCACCATACCCATTTCTCATATCACCATGCCCATTTCTCACTTTGACTTAGTGTTGTCTCTAGTCACGAAAAAAGCACCTGCGATGAAGAGAAGAGAGGTAAGAAGTACTGATTGGACTAAATTCAATCGACATTGTGTAGATAGAGTGAGTTTTTCTAGTTGGATAAAGTCTCCAAAGCCCGTAGAATCTTAATTGAGCCCTCTAAATGCAGCCATGATTGGAAGCTATAAAGAAGCCTGCCCGATCAATTATGGTAAATGAACCAAGACGGTTCCCTGGTGCACCCTGGAACTGCAGAAGTACAGGAAAAATATCAGGAAATTGAGCTTATGATAGGATCATTGGAGATGGTTGGATCACATACAAAGCTTCGAAGGTAACTTATAAAAATTTGATGGGGACCTCAAAGAGAAAATCCATCAGGTTATTTTGTCAAGAGCTGGAAGGTGCACGAGAGACGTCGAGTCTGTGCAAGGTCCTGGAAAATCGCCAATCAACTCAGCTGAACTCTCTAAATTGCCTGGATGGCGATTTTATCAAGTCTAATCTCTAACGTCTCTACAGACCTTACTTGGAAATGACTTTCTGAGTGATCTAGTGATTGAAACACAAAAGGTATATGTATCTTTGACCAAATCTCTTACTAGGAAATGGAAATGCTGGCACCCAGTAAGATCTGTTGTCCCTAGCGAAAAATTCAGAGATGCAGTCATGTCATTTGAAAACTTTAAATTATCGGGTTTCGAAGACACCTATTTGGCAATGCTCAAGAAAGGAATCAACCTTCTGGCGGCAAACCTAGCGAAAATATTTTTGGGCATGCCTAGCCTTGGGGTGTGTTTCGTCACCTTGGCGTTAGGTTAAGGAAGTCTTCATGTGAAAACCTGTGGCAGACGACTATTCAGATCCAAGGAGCTTTAGGCTGATCAGCCTTAAATCGTTTATTTTAAAATGGTTAGAGAGGCTTACTGCACTAAAAAAACTTAAAAAGTGTTGCGCAACATGTGACGAGCAGCATGTGTGCCAGCCCTTCATACTTTGGCTCCCAAATATATTGAATATTGAAGAGGCTTGTCACCGCGTGCCTAAAGGACGTGGTGTAGATGACGTCCTAGTGACATGGATGCATGTCATGCTGACGCAGAGATTGATACTGTCGGAAGCTAGAGCCGTCTATTAATTAACAACGGAAGCGATAAATGGATGACGTGGTGACATTATTAGTCAATAAACATCTAAAAGTGGTATGTAAAAATATACGACGTGCATTGGATTGGTGCTTGAAACATAATATTTCAGTGAATTTTGTTAAAACGGAAGCTGCTGGTGCTACGTAGACCTAGTTTTAGGGTTCTATTTAATTTGCTTTAAATAGACAAATTACGGTAAGTACATGTTATATTTTGTTTAGTTACTTCCTATTATTACATTTATTTCATAGAATTTTTTTTCTGTATTTCAAGCAGTTGGTTTCAATTGAAATGATTTATTACATATCATTAGTCTGAAAGTGACCATTTTAAAAAAAGCAAAAGGTTAAAATAATACTTTAAGCAACACATGCAAGTAAATAGGTTTCAAACAAAATCTGAAAGAAACTTGGCCGTTATTTCAAATGATAAACGATTTGACAGTTATTTTGCTAAAATGGTTTATTTAGTTTAATTCAAGCAAATACCATTGATACTTCTTTCCATCGAAATGTTGGTTCGCCATATTCTTATTAAATTTTTCTTTTTCCCAGCATAGATGTATAAGATGTATAAGCACAGCAGGCTTTGAATCATCCATTGCAGATTAAATAGTATTCATTATTCTCATCATTCAATCATCTACTCGTTTATTTTCGTACTTAAAAAGTTCTTGTTAGCTGATACTAGCAGCATCATAAACATTTTCATGAATCCTGACATAAATCCTAGAAATGAAAACAACCAGTTTTAATGTCTCTGAAAACTAATAAACCTTCTCTATCACTAATTACAACCGACTACGGCAAAAGCTGTAACAACTCCATAAGAAAACCATACATAGCAAAACTGAGTAATGTTTAATAAACTGTTGGAACATATCTCCGATGATCAACTAAGCTATAAATTAACGTGGTTCTCAAAATAGTTTACACGGCCAAATCAACACAACTGTTTTATGCATCAACTTGGATGAGAATATTTTCATGAGCGTTAAGCAGGTGTTCAGTCAAATCAAAATTAACAGAGAGGGATGTATGACTTTTGCTCGCTATCAAGGTGATTATAACAAAGTACCATATGTTTAACATTACATTTTATTTCTTGTAAATGCTTTACAATTTTTACTAACGTTCGAAAAACATTAGTATTAAAATCACTTTGGTCAAAAATTCATATTTCTATATATGTATATCATCAAACAATTTCAGGAACGCGCCATCCGATAGAACTCAAATTTTCAGGATACACTGGTGTATATGCAAAATAGTGCCAGGTCTCACCAAAAGCTAATAATTTGTAGCCCTTTAGCGCCGGTGGCCATTTTAGTGACATTTTAAATATATCTATCATTGTATCCAAAAATATCTTTTGGGAAAATAAAGCTATGGAAATTAATTTTGAACGTGTTTTAAATGAGAACATTATAATATTTTTAAAATTTTTAGCCCTATGCGTGCACTAGGCGCCTAAAATCAGGTTGGGAAAATTTGAAAATGTTTGAATAACGATTAATTTTGACTAGATTATCAGATCATTATGAAACTTAAAGGACATAAGGACACATGCAATTTTCAATAAAATTGTTTAATTTTAATCATCCCGCAAAAAACATTCCAATTTTACATATTAATGTTATTAAGTTGTAGACTCGTGTAGTTTTTTGTGAACGTCTGACCTGCAGCTACGGTAGACATTGAAAGTGAAAACCTTCACACCATCGACTCTCCTGAAAATTTTCTCCGTTTTTGCAATGAAATCCAACTTATTAAAAGCAAAACTTTTGAAATTTCACATCGGGCAAGAACGGTAGCCCTTCCCCAATTTACCGATATTTTTAGCATCAAACATTTCTGTTTACGAGAACTCATGACCCACTTATCAGATACAACTGAAATTCACAGAATGTATTGGTATTAAGTAAGACCAAATCTGATAGAAGCGAATTAGAAATGCGAGCAACTCTGTGCCAGTGGTGCCATTTTAAAAAATCAGTAAAAAAACAATTGATTATTACCCAATGAATTCTGATTCAGTAACTGGATTTCTATGAAATTCACACAATAGCTGAATCTTTCTTTAAGCCGTGTTTGATAGAAATTTTGTTCAAAACTTCGGTTGTTGCTACCAGCTATGGTAATTTTGGTGTCTTGGGTTTTAAAAATTCGCTCATGAAAATAAAACTCTATGGCCTATAGCTTCCAGTGCAGTCATGAAATTAATACGAATTTTATATGAGAAATGGAACTTATTATAGGCATTATTAAGAAGGAATGTGGTTCAAAAAAACCATGAGAGAGTTGCCAGCTATTGTTGGTTTTGTTTATATTCGCAATATCTTTATTAAGCGATTTTATCGAAAAATTTCCAAACGCTAATGATCTTGTAGTGACAATTAACAATTTATTATATAATTAAATATTAAATTTTCGAAAATTTGAAAACTTTTATGGATGGTTACCCTAAATTTCTTTGTAGCCCTATAATTTCCGAAACGAACCGAAATTCACAGGTTGATTTCAATGTGAGGCAGGTGTGATATATTTTTGGCTTTGATGCTAGCGAAGAGTTGCCAGCGCGATGCGTTTTTGTTACTTGCGTATCATAAATGCTTACATTAAGTATTCATATCACGAACATTTACAATGAAAAAAGTTTTCAAAGTTTAAATTTTCAAAGTTCTAGAAAGTGTTTGAAACATCTTTCATTTTTTAATTCCAAACATATTTCCATCCCTGTAACTTTCAGGCAGTTGTGGGAGACTTTCAGTTGCAGTGCTGGTAAAGTATTGCAAGCACTGAGCATTTACATTGTTTATGTTATGTTATACTGCTTTCAAAGTTTTGCAGTGTTTGGCTTTCCTACATCTTGAAAATCATGCAAACGGTAGCCCTGAATTCCTTTCCACCCTATCAGTTTATATGCATTGTGAAGATCAAAGTGGTTTTGCCCTTGAAACAGGTTGGAGCACGTTTCGTAGAATATGCACTCATAACCTACACGATTCTTCTATTGTTCATCGAACATTAGTATTTTTAGCGGTTCAGGTGCACTAGAGTTTTTTCAATTTAATAGTCAATCAATGTGTCTTCACTTCTTTGCTTATAACAAGTTTTATTTAAAATCTTCTTTAAAACTCATATTTTTCTGCTTGTATTTGATGGATATAAATACTATCCCAATTAACATATAATTCGAAACTGGCAATGTATAATTTACTGCTGTCTCTTCTTCACATTTGCAAAGCACGTTTTGAATTTGGAGACACAGTCGAACCACATTCGTTCCACAGCTTCCCTTCATAACATTGCAATATGATTTAATAGAAAGTGCATGGGTGTTCTTTTTACAAACTATAGCTAGTCTTTAATTATCTACCATACACGAGCAAAATAAAGCTTAAGCATATACTAAATAATAAAGCATGAGATACCAAGAGCGTAGAGTGTGAAGCAATACGAAACTATATAGCGTTGCTCTTAGTCCTGCAATACACCGAAGCCATAAAACAATCTCTTCGCGTTTTTCCTCATTGTTTTACTTCAGCTTTATCACTTCCTCAGTTTTGCTGTTTTTACACAACCATTCTGCTCTGAATTTTTTCTCTTTACTTATTGCTATTACTTTTAGTCCTTTATTCTTGGTCCGACGCCCACAACTCATTCCTTTCTTATTCTGCAAGCCAAGCAAGTACCGCGACGATACCATCTGAGGATAAGATAACACCAGAACAGTAGTAACAACAGGCAAGGCAGTGAGAACGGTGGCAATGACAACGATGACGATAAAATTAAGGGCAATTATTTCACTGAGTTTTATAATGCACTCATTATTGTATTCCTGAGTGCACATCTGTCCTGCTTAGCGGAAAGGCTTTTTATGCTCGTGTGTATGTTCGCCCACTCTGCTTGCCTGTTCTTAATTTACGAGTATGTATCGTGGAAGTGTAAAATACGAATGTAATAAAGGAATTAGGAAGACTGATACGACAATTTATTTCTTGCGGCTCCGAAAGGATGCGATATTTATGTAATTAAAGCGAGAATGGAAACTGGGCCAAGAGAAGATTAGTTGACTTGGTTTGGTTTATTTTTAATAGGTTGGTTACTAAGCTTTGAACGATTTGTGGCTGCGCTAGCTCTTACGTCCATATCTTTTTGGAACGATAGTAAGAACATTACGTAAATAATTTTTTATGTTGCTACATGATGTTTAGAATTTTTCTCAAACATGATGTACATACTTATGCGTGATATGGGTGTACATCAAAAAATATTTTTTTTTTAAATATCCTCTTAGCTTCATATATCTTTTCCATTTCATATATCTTTTCAATTTGACCCACTAATAATCTGTGGTGATTTCAATATGCCTTTCGTAAACTGGTACCAGTGGCAGCTCGTGACATTTAAAAACAGAGAGAAAGCGAATTCAAGAATTATTAGAGCAAAGTAAAGTAATATTATATGACTTATGCGGTAATATCGAATGCATAGTTTGGGGTTTTGGGGTGAAGTAAGGAAATATGATGCAAACTACGCTGTGGAAAACTTTTATTGGCAGAAAAATCGTCTAATTTCTTGAAAATATGTTTATTAATACTAAGCATGATAGCTCAAAAAATCTTGTCAGCCCATGAAGTTTTGAGAGCTAGTTTCAAATATTTTCAAACCAAAAAAAGACATCTCAATAATGACTGAAGTGGCCAGAATAGTTTAATTTAGTTTTATTTTGGTAAGCTTATTTATTATAGCAGCTTTTCTAGAATATAAACCACAAATGGACAACACGTCCTTCAACGAAGGTTGACGAATCATATTTTGAACAGTGGGAGACAGAGATTCCATGAGGTTTAAAAGACCTTTTATCTGGCCGACTTTCAGTCGTCTCTTTTATCTACTCAGAAACATGACATACCTTTGCTTCATTCTGACCTCTGAATGGCAAGTCCAAACGTGATTTAAGTAACATTAAGGGGTTAGTCCACTGTTAAACTGCTCAAAATGAACTTTTTTTAAACAGCTGCCAAAAAAAAAACTATTCAAGATATCGATTTGAAATTTTACATACATCTTTACTGAAGTTTAAGCTTAACATTTCCATAAGAAAAAAATATTAGAAAACAAAATGGCAACCGCCCCAAAGAATCGCCGCAGCACCGCCGAAAAAAAAGCATATTGCGCCTCGTTAACTGCTGAACAAAATAAGCATCTGTGAACAAATTACCAAAAATATTTCATAAGTTTTGAATATAAAGGACTGCACGGGCCTAAATTTACATTCTAAAGCGATTAAAAAAAGTTTGGTATACTATTGAACATTGGAAATCCGGTTTTTCGCGTTTTTTCAATCAAAAAAATGTTTCCCAAATTGTCGAAAAATTTTTTTTTTGTTCTAAATTTAGGCCCGTGGAGTTCTTTATACTCAAAACGAATGAAATATTTTAATTTGAAAAAAAAGTTTATTTTGAGCAGTTTAACAGTGGACTACCCCCTTGAGGCATTAAACCATTTTAGAGTATTTTCTTCTTTCACGTCGATTTGCTGAGAGAGCTTAGTAACGTTTGAGAGACCACCATTTGGATTTTCTTAACTATTGAAACGCCACTTTGACCACAAATTGTTACTGTAGCTCGAATCAAATAATACACATGAGGAAAATCTTATCGGTTAAGCTACCAAAAAATTTTTATACTACTCTATATTGAATAAACGGTTGAAATTCCTATCGGTTCTAATGATTTTCAGCTGTGGGGTTGGATTTCCATTTTCTTTCATTTTTAATGTCGCGGATAAGTGTATTGCAGTGGCGGCTCGTGGTTTTGGGAGTTAGGGAACCACAAGCAAAATATAAAGGCATATAGATAAGCATACTTATGAAGCGCGTAGTAAACGATTATTTTAAATATCGTGTAAATAAACAATAAGGTATTTCAATGCTGACCATATTTGCATTGAAAGTTAGTGATTGATTGTCAACTGCTTATTTCATATTCCTGCTCACTCAGATCGACAATCTCACAAAAGTTCAAATTATGTATATTGTTTGAAAGAAAAAAAAATTACTCATCTCTATCATTTTTTTTAATTATAAAAAAGTCAAGTTAAAAACGTAGCTAAATAAATGGTGAACTTTTTTAACTAGCTCAAGGTTGAGGATATAATGCATTTTTTAGCAAATTAAATTATAAATGTAATTTGCAATAAAAGTGACTAACATAGTTACCTTTTGCAAACAGTTGACTGAGCGAAATTAGTTGTCTTGGTTGCCAAGACGCATTAAGATCCTCAATGAAAAAGACTGCCGCAGTAAATCCTATATGGCACAATCACAGCAATTTTGGTTTTCCACTTTAAAGCCCATATTATACGGGTAAATATAAACTTTTCGAAACAGAATCTATTCAATACGCTCTCACTTTAACGAGTTTTATGTTATAATTTACTTTGAAAACTATTCTTTGATTCATCTTTAACCGACCGTATTAATACTGACAATACAAAAATTCTAGTCCAAAGAATTATAACAGGTGCGTTTTTTTGTGTGACGAAGACAACAAACGCACCTAATGTAAACTACAAATGCTAACGAAAGCACAAATTCAACATAGAAATAACATCAACATAAGCGAAAGCAACAAGTGGTATTCACCCAAAGCACCTGAATCGAGAAACAGATACAAAAAAAAAACAGTCTGGAAAAAATTGCACACGAAACAATTTAACTCCTACATATACTCCATATCAACATCAAAATAACTTGCACCGTACATACACCATGCGGACAGAGCATAAATGGCATCAACTCAGAAGGGGAACAACTCGTAAGAAGAGGAGCAGAAGAGAATCTACATATTCTTTAACGTAGATCATGACGAGAAACAGAAACATAACAAGACGCGGATAACTTTCCAGCGTTAACATAGGCGTCCAAAGCAACCAAGTGGTCATTTCACCAAAGCACCAGAAGCGAAAAACTACGTCTTTTGGGAAAGCAAACCCAAAGCAGACACACAAAAACTGATCTGGGGAAAATTGCACACGAAAAAATGTAACTCCGACTATTCTATTCTCTACATACACATCACAATAGCTTGCACTGTACATGTGTACATGTGAACAAAGCAGAAAATGCTTCAACTTCTAAGGGGAACGGCTCGTTAGAAGAGGAGCAGAAGAGAATCTACAAATAAATCATGAGGGGTAACAGTAACATAACAGGAGACGCAGAAACTATTGTAGCGTATTAAGTTCATTCATTAACAAAGATTTTCGGGTCGTTCAGCGGGTGGATGGGGCAAGGGTTTTTTGAATTTTTCTACCTAGCAAGACGCTGTGCGCTGAGGCAGCGTCCGCGATGCTACGTGAGTACATTGATTGAAAAATTTTGTGAGCATCATTTAGGCAAAGCGTCTAAGTAGATCTATGCGAAAACCACGAGTTTGAGCATTGAAGCAAGATCACTTCAGTGCTCTGTGTAGTATATCTTAATGAACTGTATGTTTTGAATTGAATGGTATGCAGTGCCTGTAGTTTGTAGTAAAACGTTTGAGTTTTCGTTCCTTCGCGGTAAATTTACCTCGGGAGCTCTGTATTTGGACTGTTATAAAATAAAACCATTTGATCCCTAGTAGCAATGGAGTTTCGTTTTTTGTAAGAAAATAAATGTTATTACTTTGATTGTTAAATATTGATTGTAAATCTTTTGATTGTAACATATTGATTATTTAATCAATTTTGTGGTTTAGCAAGGGAAGCACTGCTTCCTTTGCGTACATCGACGAGCCACCCCTGGTGTATTGATTGAATAGGCTAACATCATAAAACTCGTTTTGAGTATTTATCAAGCAATAATTAATCATAGCTAGATGAAAATAGTTGAAATCAATGTTAACAAAATAGTTTTAGCTTTCAAGCAAACATTTTTTAAAAGTCACTTAAACTGCACGATGAACATTTTTTACACTTATGTAACTAGTATAAAGTTTTACACACTCAATTTCACAAATCAACTGCATTACCAATTTAAAAACTAGCGCACACATACAAAAACGGTAAAGTTTCCTCAAAAAACAAACAAATACTTTTTTTTGGGATCTTTCGTAAATATCTAGGAAATAGTCTTTCAATCTCTTCATATTTGAATTATTTATCCCTCTATTTGGTAGTTTGTAAATGTTTCGTTAGCCAAGTATAGAGCATTAAAGAAGTAAAAATGCAAAGCACCTCAGAATTAATGATTTTGATAGATTCTAATTTGTCCATTACTTTCCATCTTTGCCCTAAAATAATTACATTTGCTAATGAACAACACTGCACATACATCGCTGCTTTTGTGGCTTGCCTCTTCTTATTCGCTATTTGGGATATTGAAAACTCGAAAATTTGAGCATTTATGGATGATGGGGAAGCACAAACTACAATGTTTTCATTGATACAAGTGCAATAGATGAGGCAGAAACATATCTGCATCATTTTCAATTCTGTTCTTTCACTTCCATTGTGCTCAAAAGCGATGTGCTATAAAGTGGCTAGGATTGATTTATTTTTTACACTGAGACAGTGCTCTGGTCTGGGTATAGAATTGATTTCGCATTGTTTTTTTTCGGCAGCTTGCATTGAGGCACTACACTTAACAGTAATTCAATAGTGAAGACTTGGGAGCAAAATGCTAGTTTTCTTAGGAATGTAAATATTATTTATTTATTAATTTAGCTTACGTATTTTATAGTTTTTATCGAGGAAGCACTATCTCCTTTGCCTCCTCTGGAGAGGCGCTACTGGCTGGGATCGAATTTCAAATTATTTCTATCTCTATCTATACACCTACCTTTCACCCTTGTAAATCTGCAGATTCTTCTTAGCATACCTTACGAGTTTTGTCGGCAATCCATGTGAAAAAATGTAGCTCAGAAAAAGTTACGAAGATCGAATTATGTCTCTGATCCCCCCGTGTTTCAGACCCTGCAAGCTTTGGCATAAATAATAATGAAGCAAGCAAATTACGATTACTATGCTAGTTTGAAGTCATCTACCTCTTCTTACAAAACTTAATCTTTTTCGTCATTCATTCGTTCTCATAAGAATAATACTTCCATCCCAAACCATATACTACTTTTAACGGCTCTACTTCCTTAACTACGCAGAACGTATACGAGTTTTTAACAAAATTATTTTTTTCACCCTTTTAAAGTTATCCCCCCCCCCTTTCCCCTGATTTTCCTTCTTTTTCTGCTTCATTTTCTGTAATCCATACTAATCCAATTAAAGTTCAGAGCTTATTGCTCAGCGTTGACGATTGCTCGGCATTTCGTTGGTGGGTCTAATTGTTTTCCCAATTTCAATACATGGTCCATGTGTTCCTCATTGTTCGTCCCCTTACCTATCCTCCTTGATTCGAACCTACCGTTTCGTGTGTTTCCTTCTGCCTGGGAAAATTCAAACTTCTCAAACACAGTTGACCATGCCTTAGATCGTCCGGAACCAGTGAACGTAGTTTACACTGATTTTTCAAAGCCTTTGATACTGTCAATCTAAGATTGTTACTGAATAAAGTCGGACAGTTTATTTGTTTCGGACCACTGCTGTCTTGATTTTCATCCTACCTCAGTAGCAGTGCGCGTAAAGTGATTATTAACAACTCCACTGTGCCAATAATGAAACAATTCCACTGCGCATCCTGTTTGCTAAGGCAGGCTTTGAAAGTGAAAACCTTCAAACAGTGCCGGTTCTGGCCATATTTTCGCCCGGCACAGAACGACATTTGGCACCCTCTATATTATGATTTTCATTTATTTATTTTATTTTATTTTATTTATTTTATTCATTCACCAAGCAAGGTACAAAATCACATATTAAAAAAAAAAAAAAAAGGACATCAAATTAAAATAAAAAATGGAAAAGTAAAGTAAAGTAAAGGAAAAAGTAAAAACAAACAAGTTAAATAAGTAAAAAACAAACAAATTAAAAAAGAGTAACAAATAAATTAATAAATAGCAATCAATAAATAAACATTGAGATACAAGCTATAGCTTAGGGTTAAGGGTACGGATGGCATGGAAAAGAGAGGACTTGAAGGATGATTTGGAAATCGTAGGGGAATATAAATTGCTTATTCTATTGAATACTCTGCAGCATCTATTTACTGGCTCATTAGCTCCATATGTGGTCGAATGAGAATATTCTTTTAGGAAACGATTGGACCTAATGTTCCTCACAGGTATATTTATCAATATTTTGTTATTCAGGAATTCTACATTAATAGCGCCTCTAATGACGTCGAATGTGAAGCAGGCCGATATCACCATTCTTCTGGAGGCTAGTGTCGATAGGTTTAAATGACCCAGTCGAAACTCATAAGGGGGTAGGCTATTAAAGTCATAAGGGTTGTATAGCTCTCGCAAGGCGAAAAGTAAAAATTGCTTTTGTATTGACTCGAGTCTGTCACTGTGGGTTTCAAAAGCAGGATTCCAGCTAATGCAAGCGTATTCGAGAATAGGACGTACGAGTGAAGTGTATAAAGATCTTGTGACCCACAGACTACGAAATTCTTTGGCTCGTCTTTTGATGAAGCCAAGTTGTTTGTTTGCACGAGAAAGTATTTTATCGTAGTGTAAAGTGAAGCGGAGTTTTTCATCTAAGATAACACCGAGGTCAACAATGTTATCTACTCGAGTTAGCACATTATTACCGAGGAAGTACATATTGTGTGTGACCGTGCATTTTCTGGAAAAACTAATAACCTGGCATTTATTAATGTTGAGAGAGAGCTTGTTTACATTGCACCAATGATCAAGGGAATCAAGTTTCGATTGGAGAAAGAGGGCATCCGATTTGGATTCAATGGTCAGATAAAGTTTGAGGTCGTCTGCATAGCGTAAATGAGGTATGCCTGCTAGGACGTCAGATAGGTCGGAAATAAATATATTGAAGAGAAGTGGACCAAGATGGCTACCTTGGGGTACACCAGAGGTAGCACTAACGTTTTTCGATAAAAATCCTTGAAATTTTATACATTGTGTTCGATCGCAAAGGTAGGAAGTCAGCCAGCTGAGTAGAGACCCGGTAATACCGAATTCTGTCAAATACCTTACTGAAGTCTGTGTAGACTGCGTCAATTTGGTAACCTTTTTCCATTTTGCATAGGACGTCTGAGATTAGGATTGTCAAATTCGTGGTGGTTGAGCGACCTTTTCTAAAGCCATGTTGTTGCTCGTTCAGACGGGAATCAACTAGCGGAGACAATTTGTCGTATACTATCTTTTCGAAAAGTTTTGGAATAGAAGACAAAATGGCAATGCCCCTATAATTTTCAATACAACGTCGGTCACTATTCTTGAATATGGGTGTGACATAAGAAAGCTTCCAACTGGATGGAAAAACTCCTGACGAAAGTGATGTATTAAAAAAAATATGCAAAGGAGTTATAAGCTGCTCTACACACTTGCATAAAAAGATCGGAGGAAGAAGATCGGGCCCAGGACCTTTGTTGCAGTTGAGTTCCAAAATAGTTTTACGTATTTCATCGCGGGAGATTTCTAAATGGTTGACAAAAGCCGTTTGAGTTGAATCGGAGGAAGAAAGGTGTGAGTTTGTTAGGTCTGGTACACTAAAAACTTTTTGGAAACTATCTGCGAATAGGTCACATATCTCTTTAGGGGAAGAAGACGTTGTGTTATTCAGAAACATTGACGATGGATAGCCAGTAGTTTTTCGCTTCACATTAACAAAATCGAAGAATTTTTTCGGGTCACGGACTATATTTTCGCCGGTTGACCTAATGTAAGTATCATAAGCCTCACGAGACTTTGCTGAAAATTGCTTAGCGACTTGGTTATACTCTTCCTGAATAGCAGAAATAACGTCAGTATTTTCTCTAATCCGCTTATATAGTTTGTTTCTATGATTTCGCAAATGCCTAAGGTCTCTATCAAGCCATGGCTCAGACAATTTTTTTTTTTTTTATCTTTGGTACATATCTTTCAACGGCGTCAAAAATTTTATTGTAAAAAGAGGAAATGGCTGTCTCAAGATCCTGAGTTGAAAGAATATTCGTCCAATCAATAGTATCAAGAACGTGTTTAATGCTTTCATAATCAGCATTGCGGAAGTCAAATACAATTGAATTATTGTAAGTTTTTAAGTAGGTGGAATTAGAAGTGGAAAGTTCTACTGACAGTGCTGTATGGTGTATACTGTTGCAAAAAAGATGCTCAGCGTCATTAGTTGGACTAACCACTACTTCGTCATAAGCATTCGTGAAGACTAGATCTAACCAATTTCCATTTTGGTTGGGGATGTGGGAAACCTGCTGTAAATCATTACCATAAAAGGCACTCGCAAGATTGAAATCGTTAGTGTCTACCAGGTTTACGGGGAGAAGGTAAGAGTCATTTTCATCCGGAGCAAAGCAAAGATTCGGACGATTGAAATCACCCAAAACTATTATTTTATCTTTTTCGCTAAGTGATGTCGCTAATGAAGATATTGTGTCACAAAAATTGCTGTAGATGGATTCTTCAGATCTTAGGGGGAATTTGACAACATCGATGTAAATTGAGTTGTTATTAGAGGAGATCCGAACAATTATACATTGGAAAAAAGCATTTGGGGTGGCTGACCCCCTCTTTCACAACTGCGAATTCTTAGCAAGTTTTAACTAGCACTTGCTAGTATTTTTGAAAAAACTAGACATTTGCTCATTTAAGCACTACAGCATAACACTATTTTCTAAAAATTTTCTCATCTCAAGTTTTTGATATGCAAAAATATTTTTCTTCTCCAATTCGTGGCTCTGTAATGCTGTTGTTTTTTCAAATATTTATAAGAAAATCAAATTATTCGTTCATTCAAACAAACAAAAATAAGCTCTAAGTATATATTAGAGACATAAATTATATGGAAAACTCAGATTTTTATGCGGTAATGGCAAAAGTGAAATTCACTGTGCTTATTCACTCTCAATCGCTTTAATACACAAAAAATACACATTCTGTGGAGAATTGTTAGTTTTCTGAGAAGTCTTTTTTTGTCTAGTTGAAAGCACAGCGCAGCAGGCTTAAATTTTCGCAAACCCTTTAACTAAGCAATTACTTTTTAATTCGAAGACAATACCATTTTCAATGGGTAAAAGTGCCAGATTCACTAATCTTTCTTGCTTCATCGTAGATCTCAAATAATTCGTAAAAATTTTTAATTTTGAAAAACATCTTTCTTCCGCTATAACTGTTAAGAGTAAAGTCAGCACTATTTTAGAAGATGCTCAATATAGCTACTGAAAATAAATTCAAGGATACCATTGGCAGAGTCGTGAGTAGAACGCATGGAAATTTTTTCATAAAAATACCACCGTTTAAATCTGAATATCCATTATGTGTCAAGCTTTGAGCAATGTTGAAGTGTGATTTCATTTGGGTTAGTTTTAAGCTTCCCCATCTGATACACACAACTGCATATTTCATTATAGTTTTTTAATTGTTCAAAGTGTTCTGTCAAAGAAATAATTGCTTAATCCAAACCATCAAAATAAAATTATAAATTAAACATTTGTTGAGAGTCTCAAATAGGCTCATATTCGGCTTCATATTTCAATTTTGTATCAAGTATTAGTTGCGCGTTTCTTCACTTTGGATTCCCCTTAAATATTCCCCTTGAACAGAATTGAATCCCGCAACAGCTTCTACTAACTTGAGAAAATGGCTATTATCAGGCCCATATAATGCATCTGAGCCGTCTCTAAATGCTTAAAGTTGCGAGGCTAGAAACTACACGATAATTCATAAACGTTTAAGAACATTTCTCCAGCGCTCAGTTTCCTTTGATATTTGATTTTGTAAAGAAACAGTCTATGGTTTTCCCTGTCCTCGATTCTAGATCTAAGTCCCTCCATTACTTAAAACTCGTCATGTGAACTACAATAGTGTCATGTTCCTTGTTAGTTCGACTTAAATGGCCTCAGTCCCTTTTCTGAGTTGCAAAAAAAATTTGCATTAAATAGAAACCAGCTGTCTTGCCATTATTCCAACAATCTTTGATAGTGCTGTGGATTAAATTTGCTATTTTTAATGACATCAAATCGAATAAAATCGAATGTTTTAATTTGGACGGGGCCTTTCTGTAGAGTAATTATAATTATTTTCTTTATCAGTGTAGGCGATGAATAAAGATCCCTAAGCTCTGATTCAATTGAAAAACTACACACCTCTATTGATATCGAAACGGAAGAGCACGGACTAGAATTATTAGGAAGTCTGTCACCCCGTTTTTGTAGAATGGTTTATTTTCTTCCGATTCCGTAAGGGAAGGGAAACGTCCATCTAGCAAAGCATTGGGCACGTTTGAAACGCTATTTTAAAATAAATCCATGAATTCTGTGGTTGATGAAGTGATAGTCACGAATTTATTTAGTTATACTGCTACACATTTTTTTTTAAATTGAACTAATGGAAGAGTCAAAATTAAATCAAAGAATAGAATCAAACTATTTTTACAAAATAATTTAAGGGGAGTGGGTAGCAAGAGATGATAAAAATTTTATTTGATTATACAATTCTCTGGGCTTTTCTGAATCTAACGGTATCTTCAAGAGCTCATTTCAACCACTAGAAACACTCCAAACAAATTTTTGAAGTTAAAAAATGTTTACCTGTCATCTAGCGATCACGAAAACAGTCAAAAAAACTTATCTATTTTACATTTTCAACAACTTCTGTGCATTTTTTTTAAATTTCTATTATCAGATAAATTTCTATTATCGACACGTCAACAAATACAATATAAATTTCCGCGCCAGGGCAACTGCTCTTGTAGATTTTGGTATTGCACTTTGTGAATGGGACCAGGTCTGATAGAAGCGAATTAGAAATGCGGGCAACTCTGCGAAAAATCATTGATAAAAATACTGGTTTCTACCCTATGAATTTTGATACAGTTACCAGATTTTAATGAAATTCACCCAGTAGCTGAACCTTACTTTATGCCACGTTTGGCAGAAATTGGGTTGAAAAATTTGGCCCAAGCTGCTGGCAGCGACCACACCAATTTCAGTGTCTTCAATTTTGAAAATTTGCTCAGGCAAATAAAGCTTTTTGCC
>OX376375.1:81114960-81124960 GCA_947369275.1 Nemotelus nigrinus
CAATTTAAAACGTAAAACCACTGGCTATCCTTGTTTTATGTTTCGTGGTTACACGGTCTCGTCTTGTCCAGAAGTCATTTGTAGCTTATTCGCCGACCATTTTCAAAACACTTACTGCTCTCCGAAGATCCCTACTTTCACTACTAGACTCGCTGCCAGATCTCTTATCGAAGGGTTTGTCTTTACACGGCAGGCTATTACTGATGCTATTTTGCAACTAAAGATTGGCAAAGGACCTGGCCCGGACCTAGTATCTCCTTTCTTCGTGTTCCAATGTGCAGACCAATTAATAACCCCTTTGCACATGGTTTTCAATAAATCCCTGTCTTTTGGTGTCTTCCCGTCTTTCTGGAAATTCTCCTACCTCACACCTATTTTCAAAAGTGGTGATAAACGTTTAGTCGATAACTATCGAGGAATTGCTATCTTATCTGTTATCCCCAAACTCTTCGAGAAGTTAGTTTGTGATAATCTTACTCGCATTATCGACCCCCTTTTTAATGAGGAACAACATGGATTTCGTAGGCGTAGATCGACTTGAAAGTTAGTGATTGATTGTCAACTGCTTATTTCATATTCCTGCTCACTCAGATCGACAATCTCACAAAAGTTCAAATTATGTATATTGTTTGAAAGAAAAAAAAATTACTCATCTCTATCATTTTTTTTAATTATAAAAAAGTCAAGTTAAAAACGTAGCTAAATAAATGGTGAACTTTTTTAACTAGCTCAAGGTTGAGGATATAATGCATTTTTTAGCAAATTAAATTATAAATGTAATTTGCAATAAAAGTGACTAACATAGTTACCTTTTGCAAACAGTTGACTGAGCGAAATTAGTTGTCTTGGTTGCCAAGACGCATTAAGATCCTCAATGAAAAAGACTGCCGCAGTAAATCCTATATGGCACAATCACAGCAATTTTGGTTTTCCACTTTAAAGCCCATATTATACGGGTAAATATAAACTTTTCGAAACAGAATCTATTCAATACGCTCTCACTTTAACGAGTTTTATGTTATAATTTACTTTGAAAACTATTCTTTGATTCATCTTTAACCGACCGTATTAATACTGACAATACAAAAATTCTAGTCCAAAGAATTATAACAGGTGCGTTTTTTTGTGTGACGAAGACAACAAACGCACCTAATGTAAACTACAAATGCTAACGAAAGCACAAATTCAACATAGAAATAACATCAACATAAGCGAAAGCAACAAGTGGTATTCACCCAAAGCACCTGAATCGAGAAACAGATACAAAAAAAAAACAGTCTGGAAAAAATTGCACACGAAACAATTTAACTCCTACATATACTCCATATCAACATCAAAATAACTTGCACCGTACATACACCATGCGGACAGAGCATAAATGGCATCAACTCAGAAGGGGAACAACTCGTAAGAAGAGGAGCAGAAGAGAATCTACATATTCTTTAACGTAGATCATGACGAGAAACAGAAACATAACAAGACGCGGATAACTTTCCAGCGTTAACATAGGCGTCCAAAGCAACCAAGTGGTCATTTCACCAAAGCACCAGAAGCGAAAAACTACGTCTTTTGGGAAAGCAAACCCAAAGCAGACACACAAAAACTGATCTGGGGAAAATTGCACACGAAAAAATGTAACTCCGACTATTCTATTCTCTACATACACATCACAATAGCTTGCACTGTACATGTGTACATGTGAACAAAGCAGAAAATGCTTCAACTTCTAAGGGGAACGGCTCGTTAGAAGAGGAGCAGAAGAGAATCTACAAATAAATCATGAGGGGTAACAGTAACATAACAGGAGACGCAGAAACTATTGTAGCGTATTAAGTTCATTCATTAACAAAGATTTTCGGGTCGTTCAGCGGGTGGATGGGGCAAGGGTTTTTTGAATTTTTCTACCTAGCAAGACGCTGTGCGCTGAGGCAGCGTCCGCGATGCTACGTGAGTACATTGATTGAAAAATTTTGTGAGCATCATTTAGGCAAAGCGTCTAAGTAGATCTATGCGAAAACCACGAGTTTGAGCATTGAAGCAAGATCACTTCAGTGCTCTGTGTAGTATATCTTAATGAACTGTATGTTTTGAATTGAATGGTATGCAGTGCCTGTAGTTTGTAGTAAAACGTTTGAGTTTTCGTTCCTTCGCGGTAAATTTACCTCGGGAGCTCTGTATTTGGACTGTTATAAAATAAAACCATTTGATCCCTAGTAGCAATGGAGTTTCGTTTTTTGTAAGAAAATAAATGTTATTACTTTGATTGTTAAATATTGATTGTAAATCTTTTGATTGTAACATATTGATTATTTAATCAATTTTGTGGTTTAGCAAGGGAAGCACTGCTTCCTTTGCGTACATCGACGAGCCACCCCTGGTGTATTGATTGAATAGGCTAACATCATAAAACTCGTTTTGAGTATTTATCAAGCAATAATTAATCATAGCTAGATGAAAATAGTTGAAATCAATGTTAACAAAATAGTTTTAGCTTTCAAGCAAACATTTTTTAAAAGTCACTTAAACTGCACGATGAACATTTTTTACACTTATGTAACTAGTATAAAGTTTTACACACTCAATTTCACAAATCAACTGCATTACCAATTTAAAAACTAGCGCACACATACAAAAACGGTAAAGTTTCCTCAAAAAACAAACAAATACTTTTTTTTGGGATCTTTCGTAAATATCTAGGAAATAGTCTTTCAATCTCTTCATATTTGAATTATTTATCCCTCTATTTGGTAGTTTGTAAATGTTTCGTTAGCCAAGTATAGAGCATTAAAGAAGTAAAAATGCAAAGCACCTCAGAATTAATGATTTTGATAGATTCTAATTTGTCCATTACTTTCCATCTTTGCCCTAAAATAATTACATTTGCTAATGAACAACACTGCACATACATCGCTGCTTTTGTGGCTTGCCTCTTCTTATTCGCTATTTGGGATATTGAAAACTCGAAAATTTGAGCATTTATGGATGATGGGGAAGCACAAACTACAATGTTTTCATTGATACAAGTGCAATAGATGAGGCAGAAACATATCTGCATCATTTTCAATTCTGTTCTTTCACTTCCATTGTGCTCAAAAGCGATGTGCTATAAAGTGGCTAGGATTGATTTATTTTTTACACTGAGACAGTGCTCTGGTCTGGGTATAGAATTGATTTCGCATTGTTTTTTTTCGGCAGCTTGCATTGAGGCACTACACTTAACAGTAATTCAATAGTGAAGACTTGGGAGCAAAATGCTAGTTTTCTTAGGAATGTAAATATTATTTATTTATTAATTTAGCTTACGTATTTTATAGTTTTTATCGAGGAAGCACTATCTCCTTTGCCTCCTCTGGAGAGGCGCTACTGGCTGGGATCGAATTTCAAATTATTTCTATCTCTATCTATACACCTACCTTTCACCCTTGTAAATCTGCAGATTCTTCTTAGCATACCTTACGAGTTTTGTCGGCAATCCATGTGAAAAAATGTAGCTCAGAAAAAGTTACGAAGATCGAATTATGTCTCTGATCCCCCCGTGTTTCAGACCCTGCAAGCTTTGGCATAAATAATAATGAAGCAAGCAAATTACGATTACTATGCTAGTTTGAAGTCATCTACCTCTTCTTACAAAACTTAATCTTTTTCGTCATTCATTCGTTCTCATAAGAATAATACTTCCATCCCAAACCATATACTACTTTTAACGGCTCTACTTCCTTAACTACGCAGAACGTATACGAGTTTTTAACAAAATTATTTTTTTCACCCTTTTAAAGTTATCCCCCCCCCCTTTCCCCTGATTTTCCTTCTTTTTCTGCTTCATTTTCTGTAATCCATACTAATCCAATTAAAGTTCAGAGCTTATTGCTCAGCGTTGACGATTGCTCGGCATTTCGTTGGTGGGTCTAATTGTTTTCCCAATTTCAATACATGGTCCATGTGTTCCTCATTGTTCGTCCCCTTACCTATCCTCCTTGATTCGAACCTACCGTTTCGTGTGTTTCCTTCTGCCTGGGAAAATTCAAACTTCTCAAACACAGTTGACCATGCCTTAGATCGTCCGGAACCAGTGAACGTAGTTTACACTGATTTTTCAAAGCCTTTGATACTGTCAATCTAAGATTGTTACTGAATAAAGTCGGACAGTTTATTTGTTTCGGACCACTGCTGTCTTGATTTTCATCCTACCTCAGTAGCAGTGCGCGTAAAGTGATTATTAACAACTCCACTGTGCCAATAATGAAACAATTCCACTGCGCATCCTGTTTGCTAAGGCAGGCTTTGAAAGTGAAAACCTTCAAACAGTGCCGGTTCTGGCCATATTTTCGCCCGGCACAGAACGACATTTGGCACCCTCTATATTATGATTTTCATTTATTTATTTTATTTTATTTTATTTATTTTATTCATTCACCAAGCAAGGTACAAAATCACATATTAAAAAAAAAAAAAAAAAGGACATCAAATTAAAATAAAAAATGGAAAAGTAAAGTAAAGTAAAGGAAAAAGTAAAAACAAACAAGTTAAATAAGTAAAAAACAAACAAATTAAAAAAGAGTAACAAATAAATTAATAAATAGCAATCAATAAATAAACATTGAGATACAAGCTATAGCTTAGGGTTAAGGGTACGGATGGCATGGAAAAGAGAGGACTTGAAGGATGATTTGGAAATCGTAGGGGAATATAAATTGCTTATTCTATTGAATACTCTGCAGCATCTATTTACTGGCTCATTAGCTCCATATGTGGTCGAATGAGAATATTCTTTTAGGAAACGATTGGACCTAATGTTCCTCACAGGTATATTTATCAATATTTTGTTATTCAGGAATTCTACATTAATAGCGCCTCTAATGACGTCGAATGTGAAGCAGGCCGATATCACCATTCTTCTGGAGGCTAGTGTCGATAGGTTTAAATGACCCAGTCGAAACTCATAAGGGGGTAGGCTATTAAAGTCATAAGGGTTGTATAGCTCTCGCAAGGCGAAAAGTAAAAATTGCTTTTGTATTGACTCGAGTCTGTCACTGTGGGTTTCAAAAGCAGGATTCCAGCTAATGCAAGCGTATTCGAGAATAGGACGTACGAGTGAAGTGTATAAAGATCTTGTGACCCACAGACTACGAAATTCTTTGGCTCGTCTTTTGATGAAGCCAAGTTGTTTGTTTGCACGAGAAAGTATTTTATCGTAGTGTAAAGTGAAGCGGAGTTTTTCATCTAAGATAACACCGAGGTCAACAATGTTATCTACTCGAGTTAGCACATTATTACCGAGGAAGTACGTATTGTGTGTGACCGTGCATTTTCTGGAAAAACTAATAACCTGGCATTTATTAATGTTGAGAGAGAGCTTGTTTACATTGCACCAATGATCAAGGGAATCAAGTTTCGATTGGAGAAAGAGGGCATCCGATTTGGATTCAATGGTCAGATAAAGTTTGAGGTCGTCTGCATAGCGTAAATGAGGTATGCCTGCTAGGACGTCAGATAGGTCGGAAATAAATATATTGAAGAGAAGTGGACCAAGATGGCTACCTTGGGGTACACCAGAGGTAGCACTAACGTTTTTCGATAAAAATCCTTGAAATTTTATACATTGTGTTCGATCGCAAAGGTAGGAAGTCAGCCAGCTGAGTAGAGACCCGGTAATACCGAATTCTGTCAAATACCTTACTGAAGTCTGTGTAGACTGCGTCAATTTGGTAACCTTTTTCCATTTTGCATAGGACGTCTGAGATTAGGATTGTCAAATTCGTGGTGGTTGAGCGACCTTTTCTAAAGCCATGTTGTTGCTCGTTCAGACGGGAATCAACTAGCGGAGACAATTTGTCGTATACTATCTTTTCGAAAAGTTTTGGAATAGAAGACAAAATGGCAATGCCCCTATAATTTTCAATACAACGTCGGTCACTATTCTTGAATATGGGTGTGACATAAGAAAGCTTCCAACTGGATGGAAAAACTCCTGACGAAAGTGATGTATTAAAAAAAATATGCAAAGGAGTTATAAGCTGCTCTACACACTTGCATAAAAAGATCGGAGGAAGAAGATCGGGCCCAGGACCTTTGTTGCAGTTGAGTTCCAAAATAGTTTTACGTATTTCATCGCGGGAGATTTCTAAATGGTTGACAAAAGCCGTTTGAGTTGAATCGGAGGAAGAAAGGTGTGAGTTTGTTAGGTCTGGTACACTAAAAACTTTTTGGAAACTATCTGCGAATAGGTCACATATCTCTTTAGGGGAAGAAGACGTTGTGTTATTCAGAAACATTGACGATGGATAGCCAGTAGTTTTTCGCTTCACATTAACAAAATCGAAGAATTTTTTCGGGTCACGGACTATATTTTCGCCGGTTGACCTAATGTAAGTATCATAAGCCTCACGAGACTTTGCTGAAAATTGCTTAGCGACTTGGTTATACTCTTCCTGAATAGCAGAAATAACGTCAGTATTTTCTCTAATCCGCTTATATAGTTTGTTTCTATGATTTCGCAAATGCCTAAGGTCTCTATCAAGCCATGGCTCAGACAATTTTTTTTTTTTTTATCTTTGGTACATATCTTTCAACGGCGTCAAAAATTTTATTGTAAAAAGAGGAAATGGCTGTCTCAAGATCCTGAGTTGAAAGAATATTCGTCCAATCAATAGTATCAAGAACGTGTTTAATGCTTTCATAATCAGCATTGCGGAAGTCAAATACAATTGAATTATTGTAAGTTTTTAAGTAGGTGGAATTAGAAGTGGAAAGTTCTACTGACAGTGCTGTATGGTGTATACTGTTGCAAAAAAGATGCTCAGCGTCATTAGTTGGACTAACCACTACTTCGTCATAAGCATTCGTGAAGACTAGATCTAACCAATTTCCATTTTGGTTGGGGATGTGGGAAACCTGCTGTAAATCATTACCATAAAAGGCACTCGCAAGATTGAAATCGTTAGTGTCTACCAGGTTTACGGGGAGAAGGTAAGAGTCATTTTCATCCGGAGCAAAGCAAAGATTCGGACGATTGAAATCACCCAAAACTATTATTTTATCTTTTTCGCTAAGTGATGTCGCTAATGAAGATATTGTGTCACAAAAATTGCTGTAGATGGATTCTTCAGATCTTAGGGGGAATTTGACAACATCGATGTAAATTGAGTTGTTATTAGAGGAGATCCGAACAATTATACATTGGAAAAAAGCATTTGGGGTGGCTGACCCCCTCTTTCACAACTGCGAATTCTTAGCAAGTTTTAACTAGCACTTGCTAGTATTTTTGAAAAAACTAGACATTTGCTCATTTAAGCACTACAGCATAACACTATTTTCTAAAAATTTTCTCATCTCAAGTTTTTGATATGCAAAAATATTTTTCTTCTCCAATTCGTGGCTCTGTAATGCTGTTGTTTTTTCAAATATTTATAAGAAAATCAAATTATTCGTTCATTCAAACAAACAAAAATAAGCTCTAAGTATATATTAGAGACATAAATTATATGGAAAACTCAGATTTTTATGCGGTAATGGCAAAAGTGAAATTCACTGTGCTTATTCACTCTCAATCGCTTTAATACACAAAAAATACACATTCTGTGGAGAATTGTTAGTTTTCTGAGAAGTCTTTTTTTGTCTAGTTGAAAGCACAGCGCAGCAGGCTTTAATTTTCGCAAACCCTTTAACTAAGCAATTACTTTTTAATTCGAAGACAATACCATTTTCAATGGGTAAAAGTGCCAGATTCACTAATCTTTCTTGCTTCATCGTAGATCTCAAATAATTCGTAAAAATTTTTAATTTTGAAAAACATCTTTCTTCCGCTATAACTGTTAAGAGTAAAGTCAGCACTATTTTAGAAGATGCTCAATATAGCTACTGAAAATAAATTCAAGGATACCATTGGCAGAGTCGTGAGTAGAACGCATGGAAATTTTTTCATAAAAATACCACCGTTTAAATCTGAATATCCATTATGTGTCAAGCTTTGAGCAATGTTGAAGTGTGATTTCATTTGGGTTAGTTTTAAGCTTCCCCATCTGATACACACAACTGCATATTTCATTATAGTTTTTTAATTGTTCAAAGTGTTCTGTCAAAGAAATAATTGCTTAATCCAAACCATCAAAATAAAATTATAAATTAAACATTTGTTGAGAGTCTCAAATAGGCTCATATTCGGCTTCATATTTCAATTTTGTATCAAGTATTAGTTGCGCGTTTCTTCACTTTGGATTCCCCTTAAATATTCCCCTTGAACAGAATTGAATCCCGCAACAGCTTCTACTAACTTGAGAAAATGGCTATTATCAGGCCCATATAATGCATCTGAGCCGTCTCTAAATGCTTAAAGTTGCGAGGCTAGAAACTACACGATAATTCATAAACGTTTAAGAACATTTCTCCAGCGCTCAGTTTCCTTTGATATTTGATTTTGTAAAGAAACAGTCTATGGTTTTCCCTGTCCTCGATTCTAGATCTAAGTCCCTCCATTACTTAAAACTCGTCATGTGAACTACAATAGTGTCATGTTCCTTGTTAGTTCGACTTAAATGGCCTCAGTCCCTTTTCTGAGTTGCAAAAAAAATTTGCATTAAATAGAAACCAGCTGTCTTGCCATTATTCCAACAATCTTTGATAGTGCTGTGGATTAAATTTGCTATTTTTAATGACATCAAATCGAATAAAATCGAATGTTTTAATTTGGACGGGGCCTTTCTGTAGAGTAATTATAATTATTTTCTTTATCAGTGTAGGCGATGAATAAAGATCCCTAAGCTCTGATTCAATTGAAAAACTACACACCTCTATTGATATCGAAACGGAAGAGCACGGACTAGAATTATTAGGAAGTCTGTCACCCCGTTTTTGTAGAATGGTTTATTTTCTTCCGATTCCGTAAGGGAAGGGAAACGTCCATCTAGCAAAGCATTGGGCACGTTTGAAACGCTATTTTAAAATAAATCCATGAATTCTGTGGTTGATGAAGTGATAGTCACGAATTTATTTAGTTATACTGCTACACATTTTTTTTTAAATTGAACTAATGGAAGAGTCAAAATTAAATCAAAGAATAGAATCAAACTATTTTTACAAAATAATTTAAGGGGAGTGGGTAGCAAGAGATGATAAAAATTTTATTTGATTATACAATTCTCTGGGCTTTTCTGAATCTAACGGTATCTTCAAGAGCTCATTTCAACCACTAGAAACACTCCAAACAAATTTTTGAAGTTAAAAAATGTTTACCTGTCATCTAGCGATCACGAAAACAGTCAAAAAAACTTATCTATTTTACATTTTCAACAACTTCTGTGCATTTTTTTTAAATTTCTATTATCAGATAAATTTCTATTATCGACACGTCAACAAATACAATATAAATTTCCGCGCCAGGGCAACTGCTCTTGTAGATTTTGGTATTGCACTTTGTGAATGGGACCAGGTCTGATAGAAGCGAATTAGAAATGCGGGCAACTCTGCGAAAAATCATTGATAAAAATACTGGTTTCTACCCTATGAATTTTGATACAGTTACCAGATTTTAATGAAATTCACCCAGTAGCTGAACCTTACTTTATGCCACGTTTGGCAGAAATTGGGTTGAAAAATTTGGCCCAAGCTGCTGGCAGCGACCACACCAATTTCAGTGTCTTCAATTTTGAAAATTTGCTCAGGCAAATAAAGCTTTTTGCCATATAACTTCCACTGCAGTCATGAAATGAAAACCCAATTGATTTGGTAAAAGGACCTTAATGTAGGCAATATTCGGTAGGAATCTGTTGAAAAGTCACGATAGGGTTGCCAGCTACAATTGTTTTTATATATTTTTCACCATATCTGTAATAAGCGATCTTGTCATAAGATTCTCAAATGGTATTGATCTTATAGTGACAGTAAACAACAAA
Source organism: Nemotelus nigrinus (assembly GCA_947369275.1). Classification (NCBI taxonomy): domain Eukaryota; kingdom Metazoa; phylum Arthropoda; class Insecta; order Diptera; family Stratiomyidae; genus Nemotelus; species Nemotelus nigrinus. The sequence goes on from OX376375.1 coordinate 81,124,848, forward strand.
AGTTTTGGTTTTGATGTTGGCAAAGGGCTGCCATCACAAAGCGGTTTTGCTATTTTAGTACCAATAAACGCTTACATTAGGTACTCATATCGCGAATATTAACAATAAAAATA
>OX376375.1:81129960-81221614 GCA_947369275.1 Nemotelus nigrinus
TGCCTTACATTTGATATTGTTAGTGGTGCGGTAATCATTGAAGATCTCTCTAGTAAAATTACTTTCAATAACCGACCAAGACGCACCAGATATGCAAATCTGCTCAATGAATTCAGTCATCACACTACCTATGCATATAATGAGCCCATTAATAGGTGCTGTAGGATATTCAATTCTATAAGCAGCCACTACTCTTCGGGGATTACTAAATCAAACTTCAAAAATAACTTGTCCAAAGCCCTTTAAACATCCGAACCCGCTTAACTTCCATCGTTACTAGCCTAAATTTAATTAAAATAATGTAGAATAACTGCTACAAAATTTGTGATGCATTGTATCTTTTTTACGGACAATTTGTATTATATATTTATGATTAATTGTATTTAAGATTTATATTATGTTTTTCTTGTTGTTATGTTGCCTTGCCTTGTTGGGTAAATCAATAAATAACATAAAACTTTTTGCCCTATAACTTCCAGTGCAGTCATGAAATCAATACGAATTTCATACAATAAATGAAACCAATCATAAACATTATTCAGGCCAAATTTGGTCTAAAAGCCACGATAGGGTTGCCCGCTATTGTTGGTTTTGTGTTTGTTTGAACTATCTTCATTAAGCGGTTTTTTCATAGAATTTTCAAGTGGTAATGATATTGTAGTGACAATAAACAGCAAATGTTAAGTTTTCGATTATTTGAAAAAAACTCGCTGCAGGTAAGCCTAAATTTCTTTATACTCCTATAACTTCGAATGTAATTAAACAACGTGAAGCAGATATAATATATTCTTGGCTTTAATACTGGCAGAAGGTTGCCAGCACGAGTCGTTTGTGCTACTTTTGTATCAATAAATGGTTACAGCTAGTATTCATACCGGAAACATTTACAATGAAAATAAATAACCAATGTTTCAATTCCCAAAGTTCTGCAAATTTTTCGGAACGCAGCCCCAAACACCAACTTCAGTTACAGTGCTGCAGCCACTGAACATTTTCTTCCTTGCTGTTATATGAGATGCTGCTTTCAAAATTATGTGAAATAAGCAACTGACAGCGAATATAATTAACCCGTGTTTTGCTGTCATAAACGTTCAAATTCATGCCAGTGGTAATATCTGAAACCTTCTACCATATGAGTTATAATGCATTCTTGAGACCAAAGTTAAACGTGGCATTTGAAACAGTTTGGCCGTAATAAGCAGCATATGTGGTGGAATATGCACTTAAAACCTGCACGATTCTTCTACTGTTCTTCGAATATTAGTGTTTCTAGCGGTTCAGGTGCGCTAGAGTTTTTTTTAAAACTAGCCTAGAAAAAATGCTATCAGAAATCGGTATATAATGTTACCATCTCTATGACTTTTCGACGATCGACCCCCGATACCAGTTTTTTGTCGGCTAATCTAAAACAGTCGGTACTGGAGCACCCAAAAAAGTACCCAATGCAAATCAATCTAAGTTTTAAGTTAGGAAGGTTTAATATTCTGACAGCATCATAAAGTAAAAAAAATTAATGCTATCATACTATGGAGCTAGTACAAAAATTTAATACACGAGTACACAAATAGTACAACCTTTTTTCAAGTACAATTGCGTATCAGCAAGTATTAAGAACTCTCAAGTATAAAATATCACAAATACGCAATTTTGAAACAACCGCACAAATCAAATACTCGCCAGTATGAAGTACTCACAACAGTTAAATACTAGCTACGAAATTCTAGCTAGTCCAAAAATACTAGTTAATATGAAATAGTAGGTTCGAAGTACTAGGTACGAAATACTAGTTATTAAGAATATAATAGCTGGTATAAAAAATGGAGTATGAAATACGAGTATGAAAGTACTAGCTACTTTGAAATACGAGTACATTTTAATATTAATTATATTTATTAACCAAACAAGGTATAAACAATACAAAAAAATATTTGAAATAAATAGGTGTACACGAAAAAAAAAATAAATAAAATAATTAACAAATAAATCAATAACAATTGATAAATAACAAACAAATAAAATATTGACATATAGCTTAAGATAAGGAGTTATGCATGGCTTGGAAAAGAGAGGATTTGAAGGACAATTTGCAGATCGTTGGGGAATGCAGAAAACTTATACTGTTAAATATTCTGCAACATCTATTTACCGACTCATTAGCTGCGTAGGTAGTGGAATGTGGATATTCTTTAAGTAAACGAGGTGACTTGGTGTTCCTTACAGGGTTATTTAATACCATTTTACTGTTCAGGAATTCAACTTTGATAACGCCTTTAATGACGTCGAATGTGAAGCAGGTCGATATCATCTTTCTTCTGTGTCAATAAAATTGATGACCCAGTCGAAACTCATAAGGAGGAACGGTATTAAAATCGCAAAGATTGTATAGTTCTCTCAATGCGCAAAGCAAGAACTGTTTTTGTATGGACTCAAGTCTGTTACTGCGGGTTTCAAAAGCCGGATTCCAGCAGATAGAGGCATATTCGAGAATGGGACGTACAAGTGAGATGTATAAGGATCTTGTGACCCACAGGTTATGAAATTCCTTGGAACGTCTTTTGATGAACCCTAGTTGGTTGTTTGCACGGGAAACTATTTTATCATGGTGCAGGATGAAGCGGAGCTTCTCATCCAAGAGAACACCAAGGTCAACAACGTTTTCAACTCGGGCTAACAAATTATTGCCAAGGAAGTACGTGTTATGTGAGACTGTGCATTTTCGCCAAAAACTAATAACCTGGCACTTAGCAATATTGAGAGAGTGATTATTTTCATTGCACCAATGATCAAGTGAATTAAGTTTAGATTAGAAAAAGAGAGCATCGGATTCAGATTTAATGATATGATACACTTTGAGATCGTTGGCGTAAATAGATGAGGTATATTGGCTAAGACGTCAGATAGGTCAGAAATAAATATATTAAAAAGGAGTGGGCTAAGATGGTACTTGTCGTACACAGGAGGCAACAGATATATTTTTTGATAAAACACCTTGAAATTTTACCAATTGCGTTCGATTGCGAAGGTAAGAAGTCAGCCAGCTATGAAAAGATCCGGCAAGTCTAAATTTCAGAAGCTTTGAAATTAAGATAGGGTGGTCAACTCTGCCAAAAACTTTACTGAAGTCTGTATAGACTGCATCAATTTGGTATCCTTTCTTCATTTTACACAGAACTTTTGAGATTAGGACTGCCAAATTCGTGGTAGTTGAGCGACCTTTTCTAAAACCATGTTGCTGCTCGTTCAGATGGGAGTCAACAAGTGGAGAAAGTTTATCGTAGACAATCTTTTCAAAAAGTTTTGGAATTGAAGATAAGATGGCAATGCCCCTATAATTTCCGATACAGGTCCCTTCCGATACACCATTTTTGAAGATGGGTGTGACATACGAAAGTTTCCAACAGGATGGAAAAACTCCAGACGAAAGTGATCTGTTGAAAAAAATATGCAAGGAAGTTACAAGCTGCTCTACACACTTTCGCAAGAAAGTTGGAGGAATTAAATCGGGTCCAGGGCCTTTGTTGCAGTCGAGTTCCCAAATAGCTTTATATATTTCATCACGTGAAATTCCTAAGTGGCTGACCAAAGCTGTTGGAGTGGAATGAGAGTAAGAAATGTGAGAGTTTGGTGGGTCCCAATAAAGAAAAAGACAAGGAAACGAAAGATGCATTCTATAACCACTTGGAAAGGCTATTCAACTAATTGCCCTCAAACGACGTCTAAATAATACTAGGCGATTTCAATGCTGAAGTCGCGAATGAAGAGGTATATCGGGGAACAACTGGAGGGCACAGTCTCCACGATGCAACTAACGACAACGGCCAACGCCTGATTGACTTTGCATGTAGTAGGGATATAGTCATAAGTTCGACATGATTCCCAAATCGACGCATCCACAAAAGAACATGGGCATCATCAGATGGCAATACCTTTAACCAAATCGACAATGTCCTTATTTAGTGGAGATGGGCTTCCAGTATACTTGACGTTCGGACGTTTCGAAGAGCAAATTATGACTCGGACCACTACTTGGTCAAGTCCAAATATCGATGTCACATGTCAAAGGCGTACGTGACGAAGACCAGTCCTCTGCGTAAGTTTGACAAAAGCTCCAAACGGCGTCAGTTGCAGAAAGCTCCTCAATAACTCTTGAGACTAAGCTAACCCCCATCCCACAAAATAACACAGTGAGGCCAGTTGACGAGGTCTGGCTGGAGATGAAGACAGCAATCAAAGCCGCTGCAGAACAAGTGGTTGGGTATGCAGCTCGGCGCAAAAGAAAGCACTGATTTGACAACGAATGCCAAGATGCGCTGAACAAGAAAAATCAGGTATATAAACAGTTTTTTGAAAGGAACACCAGGACGAAGAGAGAAAAATGTGAAAACCTCCGACGAGTAGCTGATAAGATCATTAGATGTAAGAAACGAAAATATTATGACGAGCAATTAAAGAGCATTGATGAAAATCTGGCGAGCAATAAAACTAGGCAAGCTTACAAAGTAGTGAAATGTTTAAGACGCGGATACCAGCCCAAGACGACACTTTGTAAAGACGAAATCAGCAATATCATCGCCGAAGATAGCCAGACTAAGGAGAGGTGGGCCTGCTATTTTAAAGAACTCCTTAATCCTGCACATGGCTCATAAATATCAGAGCCAATAGACGTCTCTGACGAAGTCCTGATCGCACCTCCAACGCTGGAAGAAGTCAAGTCTGCCATAAAAAGCCAGAAAAACAATAAAGCACCGGGCATTGACGAGATTCTGGTTGAGCGAATCAAATACGGTGGAAATTGATCCAGCACATCTGGGGTCAAGAAAAAATACCACAGGGGTGGTGCAAATCCATCATATGCCCTATCCACAAAAAAAGAGACAAACTTGGGTGCGAAAACTACAGAGGCATATCACTACTCTGTAAAAATAAATGTATACGCTGAAAAGGTCTTTGGGGAGTACCAAGGAGGCTTTAGGTCTGGTCGATCAACTACGGATCAGCTCTTCACAGTCAAACAAGTGCTCGAAAAATGCTGGGAATTTAAGATCGACGTCCACCAGATTTTCGTGGATTTTAAACAAGCATATGGCAGTATTGACCGAAACATACTGTACAAAATAATGCTATACTTCGGCATCCCGGCAAAACTAGTCTGGCTGACCAAAATTACGATGACGTTGACAGCATCACAAGTCAGAATCAACAATAGTCTGACTGACGCCTTTGACACAAATGTCGGACTGAAGCAAGGCGATGGATTGGCCCCTCTGCTGTTCAACCCAGCACTTGAGTACGTGATAAGGAAGATTCCTGTCAACACAGGGGGTACGCTTCTGTATAAGTCGAACCAATTAGTGGCCTACGCGGATGACATTAACATCTTGTCACGTTCGTTCACATCCGCCAAAGAACTCCTGTTGAAACTTGACCAGGAAGCCAAAGAAGTAGGCCTGAAGATCAACCAGACGACAACAAAAATCATGACGCAAACAAGAAAGAATACCTCCGTTAGACAAAATATAATTCTTGACGAATATAATTTAGAGAATATGGACGCATTTATATACTTAGGCTCGAAATTGACAACGAAAGGCAGTGAAACTGATGAAATTAAACGGAGAATACAGCTTGCTAATAAAACTTTGTACTCCGTTCTGGCCCTACTGAAGACCAGCTGCATACACAGGAAGACGAAGCTCTAAGTCTACAAATCAATAATCAGATCTGTGTTGTGCTACGGATGTGAAACTTGGATTCTTACCCAAGCATCCGCAAATATATTGAACGCCTTCGAAAGACGGGTCCTCAGGCGTATAATTGGAGCTAAACAAGAGTGCGGCCAATGGCGGATAAGGTACAAGCACGAGTTGTACGAGGTTTTTGACGAGCCAGAGGTTGCTACAATAATCAAACTGTGGAAGCTGCAGTGGGCTGGTCACGTGCAACGAATGGACGAGTATCGAGTACCTAAGAAGGTATTCGAAGGAAGGGCCGAAGGTCGAAGACCAGTGGGAAAACCCAGAAAACGCTGGTCTAACTCTATCGACGAAGACTGCGAAAAGCTGCTCGGTTTTCGAAATTGGAGGACGCGGTCATTGGACCGAGACAACTGGAGGTGGCACTTGCGAGAAGCCAAGGCCCGAGAGGGGCTGTAGTGCTACGGCGACGACGATGCATTAAAAACAGTCTGAAAACTATCTGCAAATAAATCACAAATCTCATTGGGAGAGGAAGAAGTGATATGATTAAAGAACATCGACGATGGATAACCAGTAGTTTTTCGCTTCACATTTACAAAATCATAAAAATTTTTCAGGTCGTGGATTATATTTTCACCGGTAGTCTTAATGTAGTTGTCACAAGCCTCGATGGACTTTGTTAAAAACTGCTTAGCAATTTCATTATATTCTTCCTGAATAGCCGAACTAACGTCAATATTGTTTTTTATCCGCTTATATAGTTTGTTCCTACGATTTCGTAAATGCCTAAGGTCCCTATCAAGCCATGGCTCAGAGAGTTTATTCTTTTTCTTTATCTTTGGTCCATATCTCTCAACGGCGTCAAATATTTTGTTGTAAAAAGTAGAAATGGCTTTTTCAAGGTCTGACGTTGAAAGAATATTCGTTAAATCTATAGAGTCAAGAAAATGGTGAATGCTTTTGCAATGGAGGAAATTTATTGGGTAATATGCATAGTTCACAAAAATACTCTTAAATAATATCCTGGTTGTCCGTCTTGAAGAAGACACGCACCCAGCCCAAATTGAGAAGCATCACACTGAATTCTTCTCGAACACTTAAATTTTTCGTAAACACTTTTTCATATCATCAAAAGTGACCTTTGAAAGTTTGTTTACCTGTAAACTTTCACGCCCACTGCTCTTGGCTATTATACCGCTTTTTTCTCGAGCTACTTAAATTTGATCTCTTAAAATATTTCCGAGAAACTGGTATAAAAAAACTCACCAGAGATGACAGTAACAGCCACAATTACGAACAACCCTGAATAACGTTAACAGCAACTGTACGCAGCGAACAGGGTAATATTTTTCTACACCGAATTTTTCCGAGCGTAGAAAGTTGATTTTTTGAAAGCTTTTACGTTAAAAGAAGCCCAATGTTCAGAGAGGTTTTCCTTGTATCGGAGCACGTGAAAAAATTGATACTTCTTGCAGCAGAGCAGCTAAGTGAAAAGGAAAAACATCGTAACGATTTCAACTACTACGCGACGCACGCCATGTCACGAATGATTTGTATACAAATTTCTCTGGAGCTCAGACTACGACAGTAAAGACCATTAAATATTGATAAACTCCGTCGGTAGATGCGAAGGCTACCGGTGAAATGATACTTATACCGAAAACGTTTATATATTTTTATCAGACATGTTTTCACATTTCTGCACAGCGTGTACGAGTACCTTCCATAAGCATCGTTTGTGTCCAAATATTGGGCAACAGAGGGGCTAGTAAAAGCAAATTGAAAGTAGGATACAAACTTCTATCGTGACAGAAACACGAAGGAAATTGAAACGAATCCTTAATTCGTACTGGCAATAAAATTCAAACATGAGACATGAATTGTTGATCAGCCTTGATACTGTGCGTCACGTACTACCCTGTTGACTCCCTGCCAAAGCTATCGAGATGAAAAACAAAACAAAATCATGTTTAAGAAGTAGATCTCAAGGTAAAGTGTGCGCCATTTGATTCAGATGAAAAAAATTCAGCTTACCATTTTCTCGTCTTTTTCGAAACTCAAAGCGTTTGAAATAGATGGGCAATAAAAAATTCTAAGGTGTTTTTTTTTCAAACTGAGAGCTCTTTCGATAAGGGCCATAATGGCATCGATCGATTACTGGTTGTGAAACCAAACGAAAGTAGTTTGAGAAACAATACGAATAACTTTCGGTGTCAATCATTAAAAAATAAAATATCTGCTTCCGAAACACTTAGATGGCAAGAGTGACGAATTACTTTTACAATAATATTCAATCGAGCTTTCTAAGTGTCATTGCAGAGATGGTAATTTATATTGCAATATAAATATGCAAAGCCTTATCGTATTGGAAAACTTGAAGACTAACAGAGATAATGATGTTAAATTGGAAATTAACTTTAATTTAACAGAAGAATTTTTTTGGGTTTTTGCTTGGCTCTTGTATGCTTTGCATTTTGGTTTCAACCATTGAGATTGGCTGTATGATAAGATTGAGTTCTTTTCGTTTGCGAAAAATTGAACTAACGAAGTAGTCAAAAATAACGAAACGGAGTAGGTTTATTACAAAATAATTCACAAAAACTATTGAATAAATACTTAAAGGTAACCTACAAGATATTTTAAATGCAATGAAAACATATTTTTAGATTAATGCTAAAATTACTTCTCCAATTATGGAGCTGCATTGAGAGCTTAACATTTCCAAGTTTTATCTGATTTGAGCTGAAAATCGATTTTAAGTCAGCTAAATGGAAGTTATTCATGCACAGGGCGAATGATTCTGGACTCATTAACGATACCTTTTTCACGGGTTTGTTGGATATGGCAAACTATAACTTTTTCTATTTCATCGAGACCAACAGAAGCGTACAATACTTTGTTAGAAATGTTTTTCCAAGGCACAATTTTATAAAGCCCCCTTGTATAGACGGAGAACTTTTCGCTCAAAAGCTTTAGCAGAATTTCACCACGATACGGAAGCTGACCACCAGATTTTTGCACTGTAGAAAATTATTGGTCGTATGAGAGTGGAGTGGTTTTTTAGCCCTTTTTGCCGTAAGGGCTGCCTTTTAGAAGAGGATAGATATCATTTTGTATGCTAAAGAGTCTTTGTGGAGGGCCATTGTGTTGGCTGAAAGATAAAAAAGAGTCAAAAATTTGCCCCAAGTATTGGACCATTTTTGGGGACTCGACAGAATGGCTATGGATGCTGATCTCAGGTTGTTAATAGATTTTAATGCTAACTTCAGGTTTTTAATGGCAGACAAATGATTTTCGTGAGCATCTTAAAACAATAAACTCATTTTTTCTAGCGTTAATTTTTATTTCCCTATCTGGCGTCATACCAACGGAGAGCGTTGACGTATCGCTGGAGTTTTATTATTGTGGCCATCAAATTACGCCAGCGTACAAATTTACCTTGACATCACGTGAGCTATTAGGATTATCAGAAGTAAAAAAATGTGAAAGAATGTGTCCAAACCTGAGAAGGATCTAAAATAGTATTTCTAGGGATCTAAAATAGCTCTCATAAATGCACCATTTACTAGCACACATAACAATCTAGTTATACTTTTTCAATGCTGAACAAGACTGAAATAACAAGAGCCATGCTCCCAGATTTCCTTTGATAATACTTTTGTCATATTTTATAAGAGACAAAATGTTAGCTGGGTCCCAATGAAAAAAATTCATGTAAACTCATTCATCATCTGCCCACGTTGGGCGCGAAATTTCAACTACTAATAATCCATGCAAATGCTTTGAAAATTAAAAATGTCAATCGAACAAATTTTTATTTATGCTTTTTTATTAGTTTCTAGATCTTTATACCACTAAGAACACTTTTTTGTTCCGACCATATTTTTTTAATGTTAGGATATAGAGTAGAAAAATTTAATTTCACCAAATCAACGAGTAAACTAAGTTAGCTGAAGTATTTAGATAATACTTAATTTAATGTTAGTTTGGAGTAGATTTGTTTGCGAAAAATTAAAGTTTTACTCTATTAATTCAAGAAAGTTTTTAAGCCATTTTTCAAAACGTTGGTCGATTTTGAAGCGCTTCTATTATTTCGAAGTATAATACCAGTTTCCACTGATAAAATTTCGCTCCCGTAAAGTTTTGCATTGTTAATGTCCAAAATCAAAAGCTTTTAGCGCCTGAGTATGTAACATATTTGATTCACGAGTACATATTATCAGAAAACTTCGACTTAAAATTTATCTCTATGAATCTTCTTTGACTTTTATAAAATAATTTTTACTCTTCGAAAATTGAGTATCTGAACTACGTGTTATTATTTTTCTCTTTTTAGCGATTCTTTTACGGAGAGTGCAACTTTTATAAAAAGATTTTTCATCGTTTTTTTTTGAAATAGTGAAAAAATGGTACGTAAACATTTTTTATAAAAAAAACTGCGAAAACAAATTGCGAACATATCACACAGCTGATGTGGTTACACCACAGATTGAGAGAGAGAGAGAACAACTAGCGCATGGAAGCAACGTAAAAATTGCATCTACGAACGTTTATTTGATTCCATATAGAGATACACTGTGACGTCATTGAAATTTGCTTCCTAGGAGAAATTATCTTCTCAATAGAGAGACTCAGTGCGGAATAGCAAACGTATGACTGCTGTGTAGGGCCTGTTCTTCTATATGTGCACATGGTGCTTTGAATCCAGGCGGCACCATAAGACAAGCACAAAAGGCGGCAAAATAAAATATCTAATTCAAGAATAAAATATCTTCCTTTAAAATGTCTACCATATAACCTTTATCTACATGTAAAATAAGTTGCAGATATTAAATTTTCAGTTTATATATTTTTGGCTTACGGTAATACCTTGAGTGTGCACCTGTATGGTTATTTACTATAAAACCATCCATTCACAATAAGATTAGCTGATGCAATTCTAGAATTCATCAAATTCTTGCATAGAAATTTGTGTATACTAGAAAAAAACTAGCTACCAGATTCGCATCATGTATTGCATGTTGAAACACCAAAATGTCTTATGCATATACGTATACATATCGAGAGTGTGAATGAACCCGTTTTGACTTCGAGGTGGGGTGCTTATCTCTCATCCCCAGCAAGTTCATTTGGTACACTTTCAAATCGCGCTCCGATGCTGCCTAAGGCGCCGTACCCATGGCACCCTATGCGTCAGAAGAGATCAAAACATAACTGCACGTAACAAAAGAAGATGAGTATGGAGCACTTGTGCGCCTTGACTGATCATCGTAGATGAATTCGAAGGAGCAAATAAAAAATAAAAATATTCTTTTTTATTCACGAAAGAGAAAAATTGAGACTAACTCATTTAAAGACATTGTATACGGTTAGGAATTAGTGCTGTCACTTGAATTTGTCATTTTTTGAGTGTAATGAAAATTTGAGTTTGGAAAATTATATTTTAATAAAGTGAAAACTTATTTTCATATAACGGAAGTTTAGCACAAACGTGTATTATAGAAAACTGGAAAATGCTAATAGTTTTCCCTTAGATTGGCTTCTTAATTTGATTTCTTATTAGGGAGCTCCGGATAATAAGATCGGACCCATATTTCTCTCCAAACAAAGATCCCGTAAACATGATTTTAACTGCACTAAAAAACCAAATCGTTGAATACATCAAAATAAGCAAATATGCAATTAGAGTCGATTTGACACCAGACAAAACCAGATTCTGCCCAGCCTTTGGTAATCAGGTTCGCACACTTTAAAAAGGATTACATAATAACAAAAAGCATTTTAAAGGATTTCGGGAAGCAAAATATACGACCGCAAAAGGAGTCACAATTTTAGATGAATTAATGAACAATGGGCTTTAAATTGCAAATCTAGGACAAAGGCTCCAATAGAGAGCGCAGACAATATAGCTTGCAAAATTTAGTAAACACCTTCAATTTGGCTGTCAACGATGCAGCGAACTGTTTTTTTTTTTTAGATAGAATAGATGATTTTGACCTTGTCAAACAGCTTTATGTATTTTCGCAGTTCTATGAATAGCTGGCGCATTCTCCAGACGAATGTTGAGAGCTTAAGCCTTTATGTGATAGAAGATTTGAAAGTCAACTTAACGCATTGAATCACCTGATGCAATATCTATTTGATACATACGAAGCATTATTAGCTTTAGAGGAAAGTGAAGATTCGAATATTAAACATATTGTAGAGTGATTAGGGAGACAATTGCTAAAATTTAAGTTCATTGTTAGCTTAATAGTATAGTAATTTACATAAAATCAATATTGCGACCAGATTCATTCTAGTCATCCCCCACGTTCTCAAACTGGCCCAAAACACCAATTTAGAGAACCTATAGTAGAGCTAAATATAGTATATTTGCAGACCTTGTGTTGAGAGCGGCAAATTCTTCCTATGCATCAGGCGCTAAACACATTGCTGCTGTGGAACTTATTTCAGCGTTCTCCTCACGCGTTGCAGAGTACATTGTTTGTACAGATTTTTTGTGAATGGAGAATGCTTGTTGTGGTCGAATTTAAATTACAAGATGTGGCAAGGGCTCCCAGAGGCTGTTGATTCGACAAGACGATATTTTATGTGTTTTATTTATGATATATATTATGTCATGTTCTTTGTAAGTGCTATTTTGTATTGACATTTTTGTGAAGGTGTTTTTAATTGGTGAAGGCATTTAGTCACTTATAGCCTATTGAATTTGGTAGTAATTTTGCATGGTAATAATAGTTAAACCTGTAGGCTGGAATTGTGTAGAGTTGAATTCGTTAATTTGCTGTGTAAAATTGCATAATTTTTTTGATTGATATTTGAAATAGTGAAAGGTTGAAATAGGTGAATGTGTTTATTTGTTCTTTGGGTCCAAATTTTATAATTTGTGAACTTATTCAATTTCTCTTTGGATCTCGGTAATTTACTGAAAAAAGGACATCATCAACAAGGATCGATCGAAATTGAATTTGCAAATTGTTTCTTTAACAAAGAGATGTACTCGGCAGTTTGATTGCAGAATTAATAAATGAAAAACTCTGAACGGATTACCGGTTGTTATATTAAACAAAAATAATTTTGCTGGCCATGTGTATTATTTTCAAACGATTCAAACGTTCGATGAACTGTCGGATTCTGTAATTTAAATAATGTTGAAGCTGAGAATGGTCATTTCCAATTAGTCTTTTTACTTTCCAAGTTCGGTTTTGGCCCAAGAATTGAAGAATTGCTGAATAGTCAATATAAATAGCCACAGATATTGCTCAAAGTTAGGAGAAATAGAGAAGTAATGAAGATTCTTATGTACACTGTGTGTCATTTAGGATGTCAAGAACAAACAATGCATAGTTACAATAAAAATGTGGATAGCGGGATATCACCTAAAGACAATAAATCTTTTGATAGTACATAACCCATACTTGCGATCTCATTTGAACCAAGCAAATGTTATTTCCGGAAAATCAAATTATGTTCAAAACGATATGAGTAGTTTTTATAAAAAATATTGAAAGATATGTATAATGAAATTCAGCAAAGCAAATTCCTAACAATAATATTAGATAAAAAAACCAATATATCACATCGTCCACAGCTTTCAATAGCCTTTGGTTACATTACTTCTTTCTTTAAAACTATTTTAAAACTTTCATAAATCTTACAGATGTTTCTGATAGCCAAACTGCGACCCGTTCATTTAAAATTGTTTTGCATATTGTCCTAAAATTTAAAGCTATGAGGAGCCAATGTAATATCTGGCAGAACAATTGGATTGCAAACAGGTATTAAAAAATAATTTATAAAATCGCAATTTGTACTTATTAATTGCTTGCAATCAAAATTATGCAATAGTATACGCGAATGTAGTTTTTTCCACAATGTATTACTAGTTTTTCAACAACAAAAATGAGTATATTTGCTTTGTATACATTCCTCAAAATTCCTTCCAAAATTCGCTCCAAGCACACGTTGGACTCTCGGTCGGTTAATTTGAGCATTTTTCTATAATTAAGAGCAATTAAAAGAACTCTTTGAATATATTACTGAAAATGGGAGTTGTAATTTGGGCGGGTAAACCGTTAATAGTGGAGGCGGGCTTTTTGTTATACTTAAAGATTTTCGGTTTATTTTCTAAAAGAAAACAAAGTGCATAATTGACAACAATGAGAATGTTGAACCTTTACACGTGCTTATGCCAAAATAATTGATAACAGAATCGTTAAAAAAAACTCAAGATTTTCATCCTGAAAAAGTTTCAAATTTTAAAATCTTTTGAATTCTTATAGATTTAGCCTCTTCCAGAAATATTATATTTTTTGTTCTGGGAATGTTATTGTTTTACTAATAACTATTGGCATGTTTTTTTTTTGTGTGAAGGACTGTGAACGTTTATTTTCATAACAATACAGAATGTTTACTCTTACGTTCTCGTTAGTAATTTCTGGGTGCTTTTATAGACCGGTTCTATTACACGTAACAAATTTGCAGAAAGCGTAATCAACCATGGATATAAAGCAATTGCTTCCCTTTGGTAAATGATCACGCCCCGCCACTGCTTTACACAAGTACTTTTTCACAAGATTTACACAATGAAAGCCATATGGGTCTCACGATAAGAATCGAAACATCTTTATAAGACTAGAATAACTCTCATAAATGCGCCAGTTAATACTAGTAGCACACTCAGTACGCTCTAGTAGTACTTTATTAAGCTGAAATGACTGGTACTCTGCTCCCAAGTTTCTCCTCTTAGGACTCTTGTAGTAGAGCAAAATTGTTTGTTGGGGTATGTATTATTTGAAGTATGTTAAATACAAACTAGTGAACAAAAGCCTATTAAACTTGACATCATAAGTGCTTCATTAAGCATAGCACTTAAATACCCACAGCAGATCATTAGCAATAATCAATGTGTACATTCAAACTCCCACATTTAATGCATCCCTAATAAATTTTCATTAGATCCCTGTATAAATTTCATCTTCCAAACAATGCCTGTGCTGCTTCCACATTTTATTAGAGGAAAACAAAAAAGTAGTCAGAGCAAACTCATAACTTTGTAAACGAAATTATGTCTAGTATTCCGTCTCGAAAGTTTCCTGTCATTGTGCACCTACGCTCAGTAAAGTAGACAACAAACAAACTGAAAAATGAGCTCATTTCTCTAAAAGTCTAAGGGAAGTTTACGCTCGATGTTACTTCGCTAATTAGATAACATGCAAATGAAGGTGATTAAATAATTATCCATCCTTAGTTGGAAACTATATGCGCTTAACTTTTTGGACGCGAGGAATGATGATGCAATGAGGTACAGTATGAAGGTCAGGATAACAAAAAAAAAACGAAAATAGTAAAAAGAGATGACATTTAGCCATTTTTCTACATTCAATCTTAGTTGTAATGAACATAAGAAGAGTTTAAGACAAAAGAATTATTCATTGAGGTTAGCCGTTTTCGTTTTTATTTACAATATCACAGACAACGTCTATCATTGCAACGCTTTTAAATCGGAGTTTTGATTGTCTCGCAATCAAGAAAAATATTTTTTGGTAATGCTTTCGAAGGCTTAACCGCAAATTGATGACTAACATATACATATATTTTTATATAGCACTTGCCGTGAGTGAATCCTATAACGTACAGCAATAAGTGGACTGACTTATTAGAAATCCTGATGTAGATGGAGACAGTGCCAACTTATTGTATTTCTTTCTCATGTCACATGCAGATAAATATTGAAGAAGAAATTTGGAATAAATGTATAGCATGTTGCTGGAAGAGGTTAAACTTTTTGCATTGTTATCTACGAATTGCTTTCATTAATGGGCGCTGAATGTTGAAATGTGATGGTAATCCGCCCTTGGCCTCTAGACTTTATTCCGCATCTTTGGAGAGACTTTTGCGTGATTGCAGCTAGTCTGAAAAAATGAGATCCAGATTCTCTTGACCAGAGAGAACTTTCGGGAACAGGATCTCATCCGCTTGGTTTTCGGTCTCCGAATGAGTCAACGCAGGATATAAGCTCAGTTCATCGAAGGACACTTTCCGCAGCATCAACGGCAACGTCATAGTCGTCGCGTCTTCTATGTTAGAGCTCTGTAGTGGGGCATATCTACCGAAAACTTTGGCGGATGTCATATCGGAGAGATGGTGTCGAATTTGAGCTTGGGGATTTATGCCAATATCCTGAAGGTTCATCGTTCCATTTCTTTCAATCGATTGCAATTCACCATTGCATTCTTTCATGGCTGGAGTAGTATGCAGGGCTTCACAAGCAGTGACTACTACTAAATAACCATCCGGATCAACAGAGGCAGCACCTCTCATTCTGGAACACGATTGGCTCAAATGGCACGCTTGGTTAAGCACAAGTGCGATAGGACTATTGCTAAATAAGAGCCTGGAGAAAGAACGTCAACACATCAGGGATCCAATGACTCATGAAGCAGTTGAGACTACTGCTAGAAACACTACTGAGTGGAATTGAAATAAGCCTATTGCTTTTTCTTATTGCTAACTCCTTTTCTTCAGCCCATCCTCCAGAGACGGATGATGGCATGTTCTTAACTCTACAGAAAGAGCTGATCAACATGTTGTCTGGAATGAGAAGGCCCAGGGCCCTAATAAAGTGCTGGTCAGAGCACTTAAAGCTGTAGTAGAAATTTATCCGCGTTTAGTACTAGAGCTGTATATAGCTCCTGTTTGCTGGCGAGGTTCTTTCCACCGTGATGGAAAGTTGCCCGAATAGCGCTCACCGATCAGGGACAGGATGTCCCAGACAGTACGTCTACGTACCATTTGCTTTGTATGCTCCTCGAGCGATTACTGAAGCCAAGGTTGCTGCCAGCAATTTAATTAACTGGTGGTCTTTCTGACAAAGATGACGATTTCCGGAAAGAGCATTTAGATGTTGATGCCATTGAGCAGCGATTGGGGTGGGAGCAGATGTGGAGGAGGCAACACACAGTACTTTTATAGCACTGTGTGTTGCCTCCTCCACTTTTGCTCATTGCAAAATGACTTCGATTTGACGAGGTTAACAGAAGTGCTTCGGGCCCTTGAGTATAGCTTCAGTATTCCTGACTTGTTGTTGGTAATCGTACGGCAGGCCTCTGAAGACTCGCTGAATGATTTGGTTGCCAATACCGATGCTAAACGAGGAGGCAGTTGATGATAGAAATGACCAACTCCATCTTGCTGTACAAGGCAAAAATTCGGGAGGAAACAATCTAACTAAAAAGTTAAAAGCGTAGATTATTAGCGTCCAGCGTAGAGATGCAGCTGCTTTATTGCCAATAGCTACCTTACAGTGCAAGAAAATTTGGCTTTGTAGGGAGTAATCCCGATAAATCTACTTATGCGTGAACGTATATATGATCTAAGCTGGATTCATGAGGAGCTTTAACGCACGCACGTGCGCAAACCTTTCAGCTCTGGCAACATCGTGGTAACGTAAGTAACAAAGGCGACTGGACAGCGAGTCTAATATGTCTTATGGACTGATGGATAGGTAAACTTCTACTTCCTAAGCAAGTGGTTACTTCAGAGGTTACAGAAGCAGAATGGATAAAGTGGGCTCACCGTACTATTGGTACTGTGTGAATGAGTACAATGATTCGTAGTTTGAGTTTGAAGAGCAGTTCACGATTGACTTGGCCACGCCAGAGTCGATTGTGGAGACAATGCTGCGTAATGGCGACAACTACCTCAACATAAGTTGAGAAAATATTGCGCACGTAACGAGAGGAAGATTACCTTGCTGACCCCCAAACGACGGTAGTTTCGGAAGTAAGTAGGTGAGCAAACACAATCACGCCAAAGTATTTTATCTCGCCTTACCTCAGCATGTTTGGCTAAGCACATTTATTTTATTGCCAAATGCATCGAAGTTTTGGAACGATGTAAGAAATACATTTCTCCGTCGATTCAACAATAAACCACAAACACCAAATCAGACCTTTTTTTTTTAGCCTTCGATTTTCTGGGACAGTTAATGTCAGAATTTCTCCTCAACTCCTGAATTTTACAAGCTTCTTGAATTTTTCTTTGATTACATAGTTTTGATGGCAACATGAGACATTTTTTGCTCATTGGTAGAACCATAAAACATATGGATATCTTATAAGGGAAAACATTTTCCCTAAGTGGATGTACGTCCCTGGAGATGTCACAGACAGTGACGTTGCGGATTCCAAAAATAATCCGCACAGATTCGCTCGGAAGCGTAATAGTAGGCCTGGACTGCTTGAGAATTTTAGGAAATAGAATCTCTTTATAGGACAGGTGGTGTCTATAATCAATTTTGATTAATTCCCAGTCTGGAGATTCTATATACCTATGCAACACAGACATAAAACTGTCACACCCCTGCACGCCGTGAGTATTGAGCACATGGCAGTTTTCACATATGGGTTTTGACAGATGGTATTTGTGTTGTTTACAAAAAAGTAGCAGTCTCAGTCAACGCGTTACCATGGAGTGGACAGACAGAAGAGACCGGACCGCTGTAATTGCGCTTCATGAGGCAAAATTGGAAGAATAGAGAGCTTCCGGTTATTGCAGCTACTCAGAATCAGCCGAAGATTTGTGTATTCGTGTGCTAAATTATTTGAGAATGCTGGCGACGTGAAAGACTGCCAGCGATCTGGCCACCCACGCAGTGTACACATGCCAAAGACCATCAAAACCAAAAAGGCTCAGATCGTAAGCAATTCACTCCGAAAACAGAAAATTATGGCGCGGAAAATGGATGCGAATGCGAAATTCCTTTGCTATATTATCAACAAAGACTTGAATCTAGGGGCCAATAAATGCCACACCGGGCTTTCACCACCGTTCTAAAGGAAAATAGAGTGAAAACATGCAATCGGCTGTTGGCGTAGTACGCAGATGAGGTGAAGTATTGTGAAGCCTCTCTGCCAAACTATGTATCAAACCCAGCATTGGCAGTTTCAACAAGATTAGGCACCGATTCACAAGG
Source organism: Nemotelus nigrinus (assembly GCA_947369275.1). Lineage (NCBI taxonomy): Eukaryota > Metazoa > Arthropoda > Insecta > Diptera > Stratiomyidae > Nemotelus > Nemotelus nigrinus. Next base: position 81,148,636 of record OX376375.1, read on the forward strand.
CCAGAACGAATCAGGCCTGTCTTGAGCGGCACGTGCCTGTATTATTGAGCCCAGATAATTGGCCGCTGGATTACAAATTATGAACGGTTCTGGTGGAAATGGTCTGCTATAGAAGATACAAAAACCTTGAATCCTTCAAGTGTGCATTGGCAAAAGCTGTGAGCAATTTTCCTCTACATGAGCAGCTTGCTTCTTGTTCTCCACCACTTTTTTATTTTTATTTATTCAAACAAGGTATAAACAATACAAGAAAATATTTCAAATAAATACAGTTGGGGACAAAACTCTCCATACACCCTCAACATTTCATAAATTTAGTAGAAAATGCAAATATTTATCAAAATTTTATATGCAACTTTACTGCAAATATGTTTTTATTAACATAATTTAAAAAAAAATACATAAATTAACTTATAACCGTAAAAAAAAACAAAATTCAGTAGGGACAAAAGTGCTCATATATTGTGTAATTGAACTGAAAATTCCACATTATTTAATATAATTTTATATTTCAATATTTTGTTAGGCCACTGTTGGTATCAGTAGCAGCCTGCAATCGTCGTGACATTGAATCCACCAAATTTTTAATGACTTCCAGAGTCATTTCTCCCCAGGCTTGTTGAAGCGCAGTTTTGAGTGATTCCTTGCTGCTGGTGTGAATTTTCGAGATTTTTCTTTTCATAAGTTCCCAAATATGATAAATGGGGTTTAATTTTGGTGACTGAGGAGGAAAATACAGCTGCTTTGGTGCATAATAAAGCAACCAGTTCTTTACAAAGCGTGCAGTATGTTTCAGATCGCGGTCCTGTTGGAATATCTAATGCCGGCCAAAACCCAATTTGTCCACGGAAGGTTGCAAGTCTTTTATAATAGTATTGGTTCATAATAACGTCTATAAAGACCAATCTGCCTACCCCACCAGCTGCCATTCCACCCCACACCATCACATTGCCACTGCCGTGTTTTACTGTTGGTATCAAATTCTTCAGTTGCAATGCTGTTCCTTTTTTTCGGTAGATTCTTTCTTTGCCATCATTACCGAAGAAATTGAACTTGCTTTCATCAGTTAATAAGACAGTTTTCCAGAAATCTAAATCCTTTCCTAAATATCGCTTTGCAAATTCAAGTCGAAACTGCCTATTCTTTTCAGATATTAGCGGTTTTTTACGAGGAACTGTACTTGCATATCCATTGGAACGTAAGATTCTTTGGATGGTTTTAGGGTGAACACACTTATTTGAAGTATTGGCGACATGTTCCGACAGTTGCCGACCGATGATCCTTGGGTTTTTGTCGACCTCTTTTAAGATCATGCTGATATCCTGCCTGGAAAGTTTCTTTGGTCGCCCATTTCTTGGTTTATTTTCCACTCATTTGAACATTGTATTGGACAGTGGCATGGGATAAATTAAACAAAACTCAAATTGCGCGGTATGATTTTCCAGTTCTGTGCTCAGCAATAATTAAATTTTTTATTTCAACACTTACTTCCTTGCGCTTGCTCATTTTTCACTCCCTTTGCTCACATATTACTAAAACAAACTTATCATTAGATCGTTTTCACGCAATTCATAGGAAATACAACGGTTCTTTGAACAAAAACAACAGTAAAGAAATGCAATGAAGACCAGAGTACACTATCAGATCAATGTATGAACACTTTTGTCCCTACTGAATTTCGTTTTTTCTGGTGTTTTTACGGTTATGAGTTAATTCATGTAATTTTTTTTTAATTTATGTTAATAAAAATACATCTGCAGTAAAGTTGCATATAAAATTCTCATAAATATTAGCATTTTCTACAAAATTTTTGAAGTTTTTAGAGAGTTTTGTCCCCAACTGTATGTGTAAACGAAAAATTAAATAAATTAAATTGATAAATAACAAATAAATAAAACATTGACATATAGCTTAAGGTAAGGGGTTATAGATGGCTTGGAAAAGGGAGGATTTGAAGGAGAATTCGGAGATCGTTGTGAAATACAGAAAACTTACACTGTTAAATATTCTGCAGCATGTATTTACCGGCTCATTAGCTGCCTAAGTAGTAGAATGTGGATATTTTTTAAGTAAACGAGAGGACCTGGTGTTCCTTACAGGGTTATTTAATACCATTTTAATATTCAGGAATTCAATTTTGATAACGCCTCTACTGACATCGAATGTGAAGCAGGCCGAAATCATCTTTCTTCTGAATGCAAGTGTCAATAAGTTTAGGTGACCCAGTCGAAACTCATTAGGACGAACGGTATTAAAATCGTAAGGATTGTATAGTTCTCTCAATGCGAAAAGCAAGAACTGTTTTTGTATGGACTCAAGTCTGTTACTGCAGGTTTCAAAAGCCGGATTCCAGCAGATAGAGGCATATTCGAGAATGGGGCGTACAAGTGACATGTATAAAGATCTTGTGACCCACAGGTCAATTCCTTGGAACATATTTTGATAGACTCTAGTTGTTTGTTTGCTCGGGAAAGTATTTTATCATAGTGCAGGGTGAAGCGGAGTTTCTCATCCAAGAAAACACTAAGGTCAAGAACGTTTTCAACTCGGGCTAACAAATTATTGCCAAGGAAGTACGTGTTATGTCAGACCGTGCATTTTCGCGAAAAACTAATAACTCGGCTTTTAGCAATGTTGAGAGAGAGCTTATTTTCATTGCACCAATGATTAAGTGAATTAATTTTAGATTGGAGAAAGAGTGCATCGGATTTAGATTTAATGATGTGATACACTTTGAGATCGTCGGCGTAAAGAAGATGAGGTATATTTGCTAAGACGTCAGATAGGTCAGAAATAAATACATTAAAAAGGACTGGGCCAAGATGGCTACCTAGTGGTACACCGGAGGCAACAGATATATTTTTCGCTAAAAACTCCTTGAAATTTTACCAATTGCGTTCGATTGCGAAGGTAAGAAGTCAGCCAGCTATGCAAAGATCCGGCAAGTCAGAATTTCAGAAGCTTTGAAATTAAGATAGGGTGGTCAGCTCTGTTACTGAAGTCTGTAAAGACTGCGTCAATTTGGTATCCTTTCTCTATTTTACACAGAACGTCTGAGATTAGGACTGTCAAATTCGTGGTAGTTGAGCGACCTTTTCTAAAACCATGTTGCTGCTCGTACAGACGGGAGTCAACAAGTGGAGAAAGTTTATCAAAGACAATCTTTTCAAAAAAGTTTCGGAATTGAAGATAAGATGGCAATGCCCCTATAATTTCCGATACAGCGTCTACCACCATTTTTGAAGATGGGTGTGACATACGAAAGTTTCCAACAGGATGGAAAAACTCCAGATGAAAGTGATCTGTTGAATAAAAAATTTGCAAGGGAGTTACAAGCTGCTCTACACACTTTCGGAAGAAAGTTAGAGGAGTTAGATCGGGTCCAGGGCCTTTGTTGCAGACGAATTCCGAAATAGCTTTATGCATTTCATGACTTGAAATTTCTAAGTGGCTGACCAAAGCTGTTGAAGCAGAATGAGAGTAAGGAATGTGTGAGTTTGGTGGGTCTGATGCATTAAAAACAGTCTGAAAACTATCGGCAAATAAATCACAAATCTCATTGGGAGAAGAAGAAGTGATATTATTAAAGAACATCGACGATGGATAACCAGTAGCTTTTCGCTTCACATTTGCAAAATCATAAAATTTTTGCGGGTCGCGGATTATATTTTCGACGGTAGTCTTAATGTAGTTGTCATAAGCCTCGTGGGATTTTGTTAAAAACTGCTTAGCAATTTCATTATATTCTTCCTGAATAGCCGAACTAACGTCAATATTGTTTTTAATACGCTTATAAAGTTTGTTCCTATGATTCCATAAATGCCTAAGGTCCCTATCAAGCCATGGCTCAGAGAGTTTATTCTTTTTTATCTATGGTACAAAAATATATAAAACAAACATATATTTAAAGCACGGCTTAACTTCATCTGACTCTTGATCATCATTGTCTTCATCATTTTTATTTTCTCCTGCATCCCTATGACCACATAAATCATAACTGTAAGTTTGCCATAACAGTGTCATGCTCTGAACCCTGTTTTCCTCTCCATTTTAATGTCAGCAATATCCATTTCAGCGATTTCGATTAAACTTTATTGACTACAACATGCATGACCGTTTACATACAAGTGCGTCTCATAGTAGTGACCAACACTATTCCTTCGACTCGTTTTCCGCATTGTAGTTAAACACATCACTTCAATAGCCGTACTATATTTTCGTTTTAAACTCTATGCTTTTATGGTTGGTGCTTCCAATCAATTACCACTTACGCGCCGTTATTTAACAAAAGCCACACGAAATACACTAGCTGCAAGAATCATTAAGCACTACTACCCATCGCCATTATCCTTTCGAAAATCAAATGAACACTCACCTTCTTTATGTATATTGTCGTCTCCGGGGCTGGTTGCGCTCCTGACACTGGCGGTTGAATGTTGATGATGATGATGATGTCCTTTTTTCAAGTAACAGCGTGTAGATACACATTCATCGAGTGAAATGGCCGAGTAAGCGTATGAAGTGTGTAAAAAAACAAAGTCCCCATTTTACAGCGAATTAAAGCCATCAAGCTCATCCATTCACAGCACATGTGGAGGCGTGGGGAGGCTTATATATATGCACAGTGTGAGGAACATATTGGAGTTATGTGTGGACAAGTCAGTCATCGACTACAGGGCTACAGCTTAGTCTGTAGCCATTTCATGGTGAAGGGAGAATGAAACTCCGACCCGAGTCGTAAAGTTCCCTTGACGATGCAATAAAGTGTGAAATAATCACTCAGTCAAAAGATCAAGAGCTACAACAACATCAGTTAACATTTAGCAGGAGTAGTACAAGGGACGAAAGTAGACTACTGCAAAATGTGTCGTCCAAGAGTAGAAAATACAAACAGGCAAATATCCCTTTTGAATGAGCTCCGAAGGGCTTTGATGGAAGCAGCAATTTTCGAATAATGGATACGAATCATTGAAATCATCACTTTACGTCAACTGTTTGCCAAAAAGCTTGCTTGAAATTGAACTCTTTCATTAATAATGCGATAGGATGAGTTTGGACATACCTGAATCTGAAGGTTGCTAAGCATATGTTTGTGTAATTTTGATCAATAAATTTAAATGATGACACTAGGGGAATAGTTCTACACAGATGGTTATTTGGTTGGTGAGATAATGGAAGAAAAAGGTGGGATGGGGGAGGGTCTTTATGCATAAATAAAAGCTAAGCGTTCTTAAAAGGTCGTCAAAAGAATATTCTTCCCAAACACCATGCATATTTTTTACACAAATCCTTGCCGATGCTCCTTGTCTTGCAACAATATCATAGTTTCATCACCTAAGCTTACACAAATTAACATAATTTTACTTTTTGCGACGAACGTAAATGTTTTGACAATATCTTTCGAGTGAATTATATTTGCACTTAGCATGCATCACTCACAATAGCTTACGTTTATATTTAAACCGTTTCAACAAAAGGATTCACATACAAGTTTAAATAACTGAGACATGAATACTCTAAAAGTTTTCATCATTCCAAATTGCTAGAGTAAATATTATTAGAAGCAAAAATATGTGTAAAGTTTTCAAACATGTCATGCATCTAAGCCCGTCTGAAATCAAATACTTGTTACACTTGAAAAAGGAATCTATTTTAATTACTCTAACTCTTCACCTCCTATCTCGTTCTACAGTTTGCTTGTCATTCCATTTCCTTGACAAAAGCCGCAGAGACCTGATTATACAACAAAACAACCCCATTGAAAAGACTTTTACGGAATTTATATTCCACTATCTTGTCTGTCTGTCTGCCTGTCGGTTTGTCTGTCTGTCTTCCTGACTATTTGCCTGTCTGTTAATATTTTAATTTCGGGGGGAAAAATGATGCGGATAGACAGAGAGTCCTCGGTATTTAATGTAAATTATCTTTCGTACGTTTTTGTAATATGGGGGTGTATCTTCGGTGCAAATACGGGTCTAGTTGCTACAAAAGTTGAAAGCTTTGATGTTTCCCGGGAAACTCTTACCGCTATAACTACAAACAAAACACTAACGTAAAATGTGAATCTTGTGGAAAAGCATTCACACAAAATGTCCATATGAGTGCTTTAGCATGTTTGTATAGCCAGGATGGAAAGCCGAAACCACAGAGTGGAAAGCAATTGCTGCTGGAAATCCAAAACTGGTTTGCTCAAGCATCGTATCGAGATGTGTATTAGGTCCGAGAATTTCGAGCCCGCCGGATGTAATTTTGTTGTTGGCGGCTTTACAGTTATTATTGTTGCAGAGCATACACTGGGATCCATTAAAAAGGGATTTCAGTCGCTTGCAAGCACAATTATGAAGATACCCAAATATGGTTGGTTGAGCGTTAAGGTTTGCTAAGTTTGTAAGTTGTTTCGTAAATTTTGTAAAGTAAGTGTAACTGGATTATCCTCGACAGAAATAAAAATGAACAATTCGAAAAAAAAATAGTAATACATTATTTCGAGAGTTTTCTAGACGCTTCTTTTTACGATTTTCATGCCGGTGCAAATGTGCAAATTAACTGCTTAAGAGCACATAAGTAAACCACTTTGGAGTAATTAATAATTATAAAAATAAAAATAAAACAAGTGGAAAAGGTCTTGAACGAGTGCAATGGAACTTTAGAGTAAGTAAATAATTTACGCATCACAAACCCAGCATTATCAATACCATCCGCAGAACCAGAAAGAAGAAAATGAGCTAAGATAGACTGTCACTGCTACAACACACCAAAAAAAGGAATCGCGAAATGGATTGTGGACGGATGCAGAGCCTTGCAAAAAGTTAACGAATATTTAGAGAAGGTGGTAGAATGACTTGACAAAGTGGTAATAATAGAGAAAGATGAGTCAATTGTATGAATTGCTGTCAAGATTTTATTTATTTAGCATTTTATTTTATTTATTTAACAAGATTGGATGTAAGAAAAAATGCACAGCCCGGATAGGAGAAGGAAGGAAAAGGTTAGAACTACTTTAAACTAGCCTGACATGAAAAGAATATCTACTAGAAGCCAGCGAACATCCAGAGAACAGCACCATCCACGTCTGATCAGAGATTTACCTACACCCCCTTAATACACCTCCAATATCTCTCGCTTGAATTTTGTTATTATTTCCAGTTACGGCAGCTTCTGACAGGATCATCAAATCTTTACGAAATTTTCAAGGTCTGTTAACGCGGTTGTAGGTTCAAAAATAGTGCCTCAAAAATAGGTTCAAAAATAGTGCCTCAAAAATATAGGTTCAAAAATAGTGCCTCAAAAATAGCCGCAACCTCCGCCTGAAAGACACTACAGTGGTCTGGTAGACGGAAGAACAGCTTAAACTTCAGCTCATCTGAGCATACACCACCCCCGACTCTATTGTTTAGCTTTGAGCCGTCAGTGTATACATGGATAAGCCCACTTTTAAGGGCAAGACCATCACGCCATTCATCTCTACCAGGAATGCAAGTTGTGAACTCCAAATCTAGTAGGTATTGCGGAGCGATGTAGTCAACACTCGCTGGAGCGGGAACTCCCTCGGCTAAAATCCTCGCATGGCCAAATTCTGTTCTATTCCATGCCGAAATACAATTCAGTCTCACACCAGCAAGATTAGCTTGCTGTTAGATAAGTAGATTGGTTGGCAGCCAATGAAGCAACAAGAAGTGTGCCTTAGTAGGGGTGGAGCAGAGCGCACCAGTTACAAGTAGTGCAGCCACTTTTTCAAACTGCTGTTTGCAGGTAGCCTTCAGAGCAGCCTGCCATCAGAACGCCACCCCAAAAAATAGAATTGACTCAATCACAACAGTAAAAAGCCAAGCAACCGTACGATGCTGTAATCATCAATTCGCTCATATGGGTCTTTTACAACACTAAAGTGCGGTGAAAGCCTTCCGAGCTCTTTCGGTTACATTGTAGATCAATATTAACTTCGAGTCAAGGATAAGCCCTAAGTACTTACTGGTTCAGGTCAATGGAGACCCCATTTCATTTGGATAACTCAAAACAAGGAACTTCGAATTGCATTGTAAACAGCACTAGCTTCGTTTTGCTATGATTCACATTCAATCCGCACTCACGACTCCAACGTCAAAGTATTCAAGATAGTGATTTAAACTCTCTGATAGCGTAGACAAATACTTTCCCGACACTACCACAGCTATGTCGTCCGCATAAGCAATCACCTTGCAGCAGGTACAGTCCAGCTTCAATAGGAGAGTATTCACCATGATATTCCATAACAAAGGAGAGGACTCCACCCTGAGGTTTGCCCGTACTGAATCCTCGTCTTATGCTGGCATTCTCCAGGGAAGAGACTACCACTCTACTTTTGAGAAGCTGCACGATAAAAGCAATCAGCCGCTCATCCACGTGCAGCACCGAAAGTGCCTCGACAATAGCGTTAGACTTGACGTTATTGAAGACCACTTCGATGTCCAAGAAAACGGCAAGCGTATATTCCTTAAGAGCAAGAGATTTCTCTGCTTGCTCAATGAGGACGTAAAGAGCAGTCTCAACAGACTTACCCCTTGTATAAGCGTGCTGTGGGTGCGAGGTCAACATTGGGTCGATTGATCTTGTAATATGGTAATCAATGATCCTTTCCAAAATCTTAAGCAGGACAGAGATAAGACTTTTTGGACGATAGTTCTTCGGGTTAAAATGCGAAACTTTTCCTGCTTTAGGGATAAGCACAACTTTAGTTTCCCGCCAGCTGGTGACATACGAGAAGCGTATTCAAGCGTTATAAATCTCTCTGAGCCATGGAAGCGTTACTTCCAGGATTTAATAGCCCACCTTAGCTGAAAATTTGATATTCTGAACGGTGGCGTTATACTGTAAGCTAGTTCCTTTTGGTGCACTGTTCCTTTAGGGCAATAATTGCCCGGAAAATGTGCGTCCATAAGAACGTTTAGAGTATTTGCGCTCGAACTAGTCCAAATGCCCTCAGGGTTCATGATGCACCCCATAGCTTTTGGTGTCGTTTCCACTGAAAGATCTCGATAAATACCTCTTTGCCTTGCGTATGGCATACTTAAAAGCCTTCAGCTTCGTTTCATACAACGACCAGTCATTAGATCTTTTCGAGCTATTGAACTCCCTCTTACATTCTCTCCGCAGGATGCTGATCTCCATATTCCACTAGGGAAGCTTAGGATTGTCTCAGGCTGTGGATGGCTTACATGCTTCCCTAGAAAGCGGAGTTGAGAGATCTAGGATGTATATCGCCTGATCCTATTCATCGTAGCAGTCAATGCTCCTAGGAGCAGTTTCCAGTGAGGATCGAACCATAGAATTAAATAACTTCCAGTCCGTCCTCTTTCTGTTAATAATGGCTATCTGCACAGCAGAGCTACGGTCAGCCGCGTTGAACGTTATTTGCCTATGATCACAGAATGAACATTACTGTAGAACCCTCCAGTCATGGAGAAGATGCAAGTGCCGCCCACTAATCAGAGTAACATCAAGAACCTCCATGCGGTTTAAGGTGAGGAAGGCTGGTTCGCTACCGGTATTGGCGATGAAAAGGCCGTGGGCAAGGATGAAGTCAAAAAGTTCGTCACCTTGGCCATTAGTGTTGGAACTAACACCATACTTCATTATGAGCGTTAGAGTCAGCACCTGGAATAAGAGGCACACCAATTTTTGTGACCTGACAACACCCTTGACATTGTCGGAAGAAGGGCTGATCGATTTCCACCACAACAGCCATGTTATCCTTGTCACTGGAATTGTGAAGTACAGGGACGTTTCTAGTTTTCTTGACAAGAATACAGACAAGTGGCCTATGTAAGCCGTCTTGTACCACCAGTCAGTATTCATTGGTACGTAGCCCGCGAAACCGGTTGTTAACAACCCATGATTTTTGGATTAGAATCAGCTCTTCCTCTGTCCTAGACAGTCGGAAGAGCAGGACAGTTGATTCTGGTTTGGAATGATGAAGGTTAATCTGCAGTACCTTCACCATCATTTACTGTCAACAAGGGTTAGATCGAGGTCCTCCCCCTCTGACATAGATGTCTGCCCAGCCCGTTCCTCAGCTTCCAAAATCATGAGATCCAGGCAGCCACCCAGCTCGGAGGTAGTCCCGAAACTAACCCCATCTGCACAGAGGGACTCCACATCCGATTCATCCTCAGATGTCGCCCTCAAACAGGTGTCCAACCCCTTTTTAAATGGGTCGCCTCTCTTATGAGTCACCTGTTCTGGGTGAGATTTCTCAAATGTTGGATCTCCCGAAGCAGAGCTCTTTGGCCTGTCGCTTCGGTAGATCCGTAGGGCTAGTTTTTCGACCCCATACCTGTGATGCCTGTTCGGGCGTCCAAAACTGGGAGTGCCTCTTTATTTATAATGAAGAGTGCCTCCCGCCGATTGTCTACGTCTCTCCAATCTTCGCAACCCTCCAATCCTTCGTAGGAGGATCCGGGTTGAAAAGCCGAACTATGTCCAGGACTCGTGGTTGTAACTGAATAGATCAAACACAATCAATCAGTCGGATTTGACAGATTAGATCAAAATAAAATTCACAGGATATATTGGTCTTAAGTAGAAGCTGGTGTGATAAAAGGTTTAATAAATCGTGTAGCTCTTGAAAGAAAATCTTGAAATAGCTCTCAACCAAATAAAAACTTTCGGCTTTTTAGCTTCCAATGCTTTAAGAATTCAGATATAATTATTAAAACCGGTGACTTTTATCATTTTGAACCAAGAGATGGTATTATCGAATTTCCATATGACTCCAGATACGACCTTTAAATAAAAATAAGCAACAAATATGTCAATTTCCAAATCATTATGCACCTATGAATTCCGAAGCGGTCATCGGATGAAAACAAAATCCAATGGATAAGTTCGTTTGAAAATGGAGTAAGTACTTTTAGTGGCGATGATCACATGAGGTGGAGGACGGACGCCTCCTCATTCTCAGAACCACAACTCTGACAGAAATTGTTAGGCTGCACTCCCAATCTGCCGTCCTATGAGGCAGTGGCCCGTAAGAATGCCCACAGTGCAACGTAGAGCGCTTCGAGCTAAACCTAAAAGCTGCTTGGTGCGATACGCATCCATTCCTGCCCAGGACTGCCTTGCTATTGCACAGGATGATTCATCTGCGCAGGACTTCCTGGCATCTTCGAGATATTTTTGGTCACTTTGGTTCTGATATATGTTGTATTAAATTTTCATATGCTAAATACCCGACCTGATGATCCGATCGTCAGTACGAAAACGTGATTTCGCCAGCATTTCAAGCTTATAAAATCTCAAGCGCAATCTGGACATTTTACTTTTCCTCGAAATCTTTCTAGTTGATCTTATATCCTAGAGTTTTTTTTTCTTGCTAGCGACAATCACAACTAGATATTTGATTAGCACATTTGATTTTTGGGGTATTTTCAATTTAGGTTTTTTACATGTAGAAAAAACGGTGAGTTATTCATTTTCTTTAGTAAAAGAAATAAAAATAGCATTTTAGTTATTCAAACCTTCACTGCTAAGATACTTACTAGATATCTTTGTTAAATAAAGGGACACCTCTCCAAAAATTTTGAACTCAAACCACATTCATCCCAACCTCAAGAAAAGCTCGTCAGAAAACCCCTGCATCCGACCATTGAAACTCCCAAAAATTATGATTCAAAACTCAACGATCGACCGATTTTCAAATGGGCCAATGAACTTGAGAAGTTTCTGCTCAGAGATAAAATATATTAAAGATGCTTAAGTAATTAAGAATTGTAACTAAAAGTAGAAGGACAAAAACTCTGGCACAATGGGACCGCTTGAAACTCTTATTTTCGAAGAAAAGTAGATGAATTTTGTAGATTTTAAATACAATCAAACGTGTTCACTATTACAACTAACCTGTATAGAAGAACACGGTTGCCCCTACGGTAAAGTAAAAAAATTATGCAAATGAAATAATTTATTTTCATCATAAGATGTCTAATATACGAGGGTGTATCATTAAATACGTGAAATGGGAATTAAGAAGTGCAAATAAAGATGCAAATTTATTTTTCTTTTCAATATGTTCGCCTGCTATCTTAATAAGGCTTAACTCTTCCTCTCAAATCTCATTCCTCGCTTCGCTCTTACATGTTGTCCCAGAAGACCTAATGATGCTCCCTGTTTTACCTCTGAGGTTTTCTCGTGGCAAATTCAAACGTGCTGCTTTGCACGATGACCTGCTTGAGTTTAAACAGCTTCGCTCTCATGCAAGGAAGGTAGCTAAAGAAGCCTTGCGTGCTTACGTTGCCAGAGTTAAAGCTTTTATCAGCTACGAGAATTCAAAACCTTTCTGGTAATTTATTCTTTCCCTGAAAAAATCCCCTGTCATTCCTCAAAATATTTTTCTTGACGAAACTTCTGCCGCAACAACTGAACAGCCTTGCTAGCTCTTTGCTCGTTTTTCCTCGTCATTTTTTCCCCCTCAAAACTCTCTTTCTCCTCCAAATGTTTCTTTCATAACTCCTTCGTTGTTTTGCACTAACCTTAGCGCGCTCTCTTCGTTTCGTACAAACCCATTAGAAGTTGAATATTTAGTGAGTTGTCGCGATTCTAACTCTAGTTCTGACTCTGATGGTATTCCTAATATAATAGCTAAGCTACTATCTTCTTCACTTTGTGTAATCCTGTCCATTATCTTCCACCTCAGCATCGCAACTGGCGTTTTTCCTTCCATGTGGAAATCAGCTCACATTTTCTCCATACTTAAGGCGCATTACCGCCCAAACTCGCTTCTACCTTGCTTTAGCTGGCTACTTGCGAGAGTTGTCTACAATAGAATTCATCCTCTATTCGAGCATTTTCTTCCCAATGAGCTACATCGATGGACAGGTGAATATTCTTTACACTGATTTCTCTAAGTCATTCGACTCTGCCAACCATTAGCTTCTTCTTTTGAAATTAGACAAATTTGGTTTCTATGCTCCCCTGCTCTCCTGGTTTTCTTCCAGCATTTATGAACGTACTTGTTTTTTCACTTTGAACTCCTACTCTTCTGTACCATTCTATCCTACATCAGGTGGTCCGCAAGGATCGGTGCTAGGCCCCTTGTTGTTCTTAATCTTCATTAATGATCTTTTGTGTTTCCTAAACTTCTTCTCCCTTCTTAATGCAGACGATCTTAAAATATTCACAATAATCGATACAATTGAAGACTGCTTTCTGTTACAGAATGATCTGCATACTCTGGGCAACTGATGTAATGCTAATTATCTTACTTTGAATGGCCTAAAATGTCGCCAAATGTCATTCTCGCGTAAAACTTACGCTTTGGTATTTTCTTATTACATTTCTGGTACCTTTCTTGATGCTGTATTCCATTTTCAAGACCTGGGAGTAATTTTCAACACTAAACTCTCATTTGACCAACACATATTGCATATAACTGCCAAAGCGTCCAGGCTCTCGGGTTTTATACTTATCATCTAAGCATTAGTTTGTGTACTCCTGTTTTTCTCTTTTGTCCGCTATATCCTTGAATACTGTTTGTTAATATGAAGCAAAAAACAAGCGGCTACCCCTCTTCAATATCCACTGAAAATTCGTTGTTGTCTTCTTCTCCTCAGGAGATCTGCAACTTTTTTGCTGACCATTTTCAAGAAGTTTTTGGTCCAGTTAGCATCCCACCATTGTATCGATTCCCGGGTGCGCCTCAAACAATTTTTGCTGAAGATATGACCATATTGAGGAATGAAATATTCACTGCCATTATGGAGCTTGACAGTAACAAGGGCCCTGGACCTGACCTCCTCCCTCTTACTTTTCTTATCAAGTGTGTAAAACAATTAACCTCGCCCCTTCGTACTATATTCAATAATTTTCTCTCCTCTGGACTATTTCCTTCGTATTGGAAATGTTCTTATATTACACCAATTTATAAAAGTGGCGATAGACGCTTTATTCAAAATTATAGAGGCATCGCCATTCTATCTGCTATTCCCAAACTTTTCGAAAAAATCATCTAGCGCAAACTTTCTCCTCTGGTCGACGCTCGACTGAACGAGCAGCAGCATGGATTTAGGAAAGGTCGATCTACTACAACTAATCTTATGGTGCTTGTTTCTGATGTTTTGTGCAAAATGGAGAAAGGTGATCAAATTGACGCAGCCTATACAGACTCCAGCAAAGCATTCGACCGAGTTGATCCCTCCATTTTGATCCCCAAACTGAAACAATTCGGAATTGCAGGATCTTTACTAAAGTGGCTTGGATCCTACCTCCACGACCGCTTGAAATTCGTGAAATTCCAAGGTTTTATTTCTAAGAAAGTCGACGTGCAATCCAGTGTACCTCAAGGAAGTCATCTTGGCCCTCTTCTTTTTCATATTTTCGTATCTGACATGTCGGAGGTTTTATCTGACATTCCCCATTTACTGTATGCGGATGACCTCAAAATCTACCATGTCATCAGGACACCATCTGACGCTACCTTTTTTCAGTTTAAACTAAACTCTTTAGACCATTGGTGCTCCGCGAACAAGCTCCCTCTTAACATTGCCAAATGCCGCGCAATTAGCTTCTCTCGCAAAACTGCATGCGTTCACTATACGTGCCGCCTCAACAACACGTCACTCAGCAGGGTTGACAACATATTAGATCTCGGTGTCACCCTGGATGAAAAGCTCCGCTTCAATCTTCATTACGATAGAGTGCTTTCCCGAGCAAGTAAACAACTTGGTTTCATTAAGCGACGAGCCAAAGAGTTTAAGAATCTTTGGATTACTAAATCTATATATATTTCACTCGTGCGTCCTCTTCTGAAATATGCGTGCCCTATCTGGAACCCGGCTTTCGAAATTCACAGCCAAAGATATGAGTCTGTTCAGAAGCAGTTTTTACTATTCGCTTTGAGGTATCTTTTCAACCCTTATGATTTCAGTAATGTACCATCATACGAATATCGCCTTAAATGTATTAATTTGTTACCGCTTGCGTCGAGAAGATTAATATTATCTGCCTGCTTCAGCTTCGATGTCATCAGAGACGTGGTTAATGTCGTTTACTTGAAAGAAAAGTTTGTACTCAATCAGCCTTTGAAAGTCACAAAATCCCGACGATTGCTTATTTAATACCAACAGAACACAGCATATGCAGCAAACGAGCTAATAAATAGGTGCTGCAGGCTATTCAATAGCATGAGCGAGAGCTTTTCCCCTACGATCCCTAAATTAACGTTTCAAAATAACATCATGAAGGCTCTTTCCTTATAATCTCCCCCACACTCCACCATACTAACATATATGCATTGTATATTCATTTTAAATTTAAATTTGGTATTTAATTTGTTAGTCATTTATTTTTCATTTGTCATTTATTTATTACTTTATTTATTGTCTGTTTATAAATAATTTTATTTATGCACTATTTATTAGTCTTGTATTTATTTATAGTTTGTTTTATTTGTATTTTGTTTCGTAATTTTATGCATGTACTATTTTATTTTATTCTTTTTCTTATACATGTACGCCTTGATTGGTAAATAAATAAATACAAATAAATAAATAAAAAAAATATGGTGCCCACACTTTCAATACTTAATTAATGCGGTTGAATCTGTGCAACGCTTTTCAAATTCAATTTGGGTTACTGTGGGTATAGTGCGAGACTTACCATGCTGCGAATTCCATCCCTGAAGTCTCGTAGACTGTTTTTCGATAAATGTTTTCTATTTAAACTGCACCATCGACTTGTCCCATTTGACCTCTGCCACCTGGTTTCCGTTCGTGAATCAGATCGATCATGTAGATAAACCTTAATGTTTAATATTCCTTTAGCATGGGTTGATACCTAAGCAGCATAATGAATTCAGACTTGGTTCCTTGCCACCGACCTTGTTAATATTCGAAACTAAAGTAACTAAAATATCGAAATTCATTTTATGCAGGGCAGCGAACGCAAACCGACTCTCATTGCAACACGCGTTGTCGTGCTGAAGGACATGGCTTGATTCAACCATTGTAGAATTAAAGCTTAACATAACGCATACGGTCATGGAGACCCCTTTGCTTTTTTCAAAATTGATCAAAAGGATCAATTCTGAGTTCCAAAAAATGGTTGCCATGACTTTTCCAGCAGACTAGAAAATAGAAACAATAAGAACGAGTAGGCCAAAATAATATAGCTGCTAGTTTTGAAGTTTTTTTTTCATTGTTAATTGAACTACAAGTTAGGTCAAAAATGTACAGTCTAATTATACCTGTAATAAAAATCTATTTCAATCCAAAATTCAATTCAAACGGACATCTTTTCATACACCAAGTTCACGGTGTACGAACTCTTTGTAGGTACACTACTTCTGTAGTGCAAATATTCCTGTAGTTGCTGGAATCAAGTCACCATTTACAATCATCAACACTAAGCACTCTTTAGCAGTTGGTTAGAAGCTTTCCGGGACTACTAAGGCTGTAAAGGTAAAGCAAAAAAGCAAAAGTCATATTTTTGTTCTACGATTTTTGGAATTCCTTCAATACCATATTAAAAAATTTGCGAAAATTTTCAATCCATGAACTAGCTGGCTACAAAAACAACACACTTGCTTTCGAACTTTTAATGGTAAAGCATTAAAAACTTTCCCGGATGGGAAGGAGTGTATGTACCGCTCGGGCTGTGTGTGCATCGAAATGAATAAAAATTCCAGGAGGAAAATTTTAAGAGGACTTTAAAAACTTTTCACATTTTTTTTTTACAATTCGTCCAAAAGTGCATTCGTTATTCATATAATGTGTGTACGTTGACTAAGTGAACCGTCCCTTCCGAGTGTGTGAATAGAGAAAAAGTCCATACAGCATTACTAGTGCTGGAAAAGGGTAAAAAGGAGAACTGAACAAGTTTTTCTGTATGGCGGATAGAGCGGACAATACGAGAAGCGGACAAATTTGTATGCATATGAGAGTAGGTGTATAACAGCTCGTTAGAGTGAGCAGCATGTACTCAGGAGACTTTTCTCTCGAAGCAAACTAAAATTTTACGCCACATGCACTATTTCTAGCTACAAAATTTTAATGTCTCTGGTTTTAATGTAAAAATATGTTTATTTAAAAACTTAACGTAAGATATTTTGTATGAAAAGAAGTATAAACATATTATCTTAGCATATTCTCTTACTTTGAGTTTTAGATATTGGAAAAAATTGTAATTAGCGAGGAGGAGCTAGCTTATTGTACTTAGAGGAGTTAGCTTATCAAGAAGGTCTTGTGAATTTCTAACCATCAGACATAATCTATGAATTTCAAACAATGCTACTTGGCACATATTATTGACTTAATTGCATCCAAGGTTAAAAGAAGATTATTGAAATTGATACTGGGCAAAACAATACAATAATGAAATTCCAATGAAAATCTTTAATGAATTGATCTGTGATAATTGTTTTTGAAAGTATTTGAAAAGACTAAAATGTTATGAGTTTTTTGTATACAACATTTATGTTCCTAGCTTCAATAAAATACCCCGCAAGAAAGGGTTGCATACCATTGTCTTCGACGTTACTTCCTTCAGAAATACTTTCGCACATTTGTTTTGTCTCTTCCTCTACTTCATTAGTTTCCTCCAGTTTTCTCAGGTCAAAACTGCGTCGTATAGTGTTCTGGAAGAACAATAGTATTAGAGCCTTCGTCGTCGTACCACCAAAGTCCGTCTCGAGCCTTGGTCAACGACCGCGTTCTGCAATACGAGGAACAATTCGCATTCTTTGCCAACAGAGTCACACCAACATTTTCTAAGATTTCCCACTGTCCTTCGACTCCCGGCTTTTCCATCGAATACATTTTCTGGTACTCGATAATCATCTATTATCTACGTAATCAGCCCATTGCGGCTTCCACAGTTTTTGGCTACCTTTGGATCGTCAAAAATTCGTACAACTCTTGATTGGATATTGGTGGCCATTGGCTGCTACTGTTTTGGTTATTCGACTATGGACCCGTCTGTCGAAGGTGTTCAGATTGCTTGCGGGTACTTGCGTAAGGGCTCATTTTTTGCAATATTTAACTTTGGAGCTTTGTTTTCATGTATATGCTTCTTTCAGTATAGTCGCTACAGAGTAAAAAGTTTTATTAGCGAGCTATATTCTTCATTTTATTTCATCAGTTTCATTGCCTTTTGCTGTCTATTTCGCAACTTAGTATAGAAAAAATTAGTCCACATTTTCTAAACTGTATTCGTCAAGAGCTATATTTTGGCCATTTGCGTCCTCTTTCTTGCCTGCATCATGTTTTTTTGTTTGTATTAGGCTGTTTTCAGGCCTACTTCTTTTGCTTTGGTTCAAGTTTCCGCGGAACTTCTTTGACGTTGTGGGGGAACGTAACAAGATGTTGATATAATCCAGCAGGCAGGAGGATACCCCTGGTGTCAACAAGCAGCTGCCTTATCACGTACGCAAGAAACAACTTGAACAGCAAAAGAGCCAGCCCATCGACCTGCTTTAGTCATTGTGTCAAAGGTGTTAGTCAGATAGTTGTTGATTTTGACTTGAGATGTTGTTGATGTGATTGTCATTTTGGCCAGTAAGACTAGCTTTACAAGGATTCTAAAGTGCAACATTAATATGTGTAGTCCGTTTTGGTCAATACTGTCGTACGCTGGCCCAAAGTCTAGGAAAATCTGGTAGACCTCAATGTAAAATTCCCAGCATTTCTCGAGCACTTGTTTGACTGTGAAAAGTTGATAAGTCCTGACTCGTCCAGGCCTAAATCTTCCTCGATCCTCTTCGATTGCATTGCCAGCATATTCTTTAATTTTATTTTGTTCCTGCCGACTTCCTAACTTTTTTCAAAAAAGTTATCTCATGTGATTCCTTTCATTTTATTACTTGGGTCCCTGCACGTTCAGTTTGTACTGGCTGGCCTGTTGTAATAATGCTTTTACAGAGCCAGGATTATTGAGTGATATGACACTCCAGGACCCAAGTGAGTATCCGATTTCTTTGGTTCAGTCCTATCCGAGGTTCTTCCATTAATTCCGGAATGGTTTCAAATTTTGCTGAGGACGGACTGTCGATCTATCGCTCCAACCTCCTAGCGTGGAGGACTGGAGTCTACTACTTAGTTTTTTTCTCTTCCATCGGGGATTTATCGGGGGTGTTCTTTCACTGGCTATATTAACGAAATTATTGTTTGATAACATGGATCCTTTACAGTCTCGAAAAGTGGTATCAGTGAGTATTTTATCCCTTAAAAGCTGCAGAGTATATAGCAAAGCAAAAATGAGACAAAAGATAAATTCTGATTGTCATTTGCATATGACATTTCCCATTTCCCGGACGCTCATAGGAACATGTGGAATTGAATATTTTCAAAAATGTTGTTGCCATGCCAAGTTTGAGGTATGAGCAAACTTTGTTGCGCAACAAAGTTGTGCTGCATCATTGTAACTGTTCTCATACGTTCATCCCATACGTTCTCATGTGTTCACACACGCTTTGCTGCGCAACAATGTTGTGTTGCGTTGATTGTAACTCCAGATAGAGATATAGAGAGAAATTTAAGCTCACTTTGAGCGTGGATTTCTCTCGATCTCGGATCACTGCCACCACTTCTTCGTCATTTGTGACTCAATTTTGACCTTGGAGCGAAGTTTTAAGCCTCTCTGAAGATTCTCATCACCTTTTCAATGTCATGACTGACTCTCGCGATATTCTTTTATTTTCTTTTATCACCAGAGCTCTTTTCGTCTTTTTTACTTATCGTACCTTTACCACTAATTTTTCTGTGCTCACGACTTCACGGATCTATTAAAGGCCTTCCTGGGGTGGGCCTTTGATTCACTGCTCTCTACTTAGGAGCTTGTATTTTTCACATATATATTTCATATATTTATTTATTCAATAATCCATTTGCAGGCAAAAAGCCCAATCACAAATAGAAAAGCTTAGAAATAGAAACTGAAAATAACAAATAGAAAATAAAAACAGAATCTAAAAATTGATAAAATTAAAAAATATGAAATTCAAAGCCACGAATGATATAAAGATAGGTAAGTTAATCAGCAGCAAATATTGCGTTACGAATACTACATTTAAAGGTGGCTATAGAGTGAGGAAGAGGACCAAGTTGGAGGTCACTATGGGTACGTAATAAGCGTAAAACAGCAGAAT
The DNA here is from genome assembly GCA_947369275.1 of Nemotelus nigrinus. Lineage (NCBI taxonomy): Eukaryota > Metazoa > Arthropoda > Insecta > Diptera > Stratiomyidae > Nemotelus > Nemotelus nigrinus. The sequence continues at coordinate 81,168,746 of OX376375.1, forward strand.
GAAAGTCAGTGTCTGTATGTGCAAATAGTACATCAAAGACAATGGAGGACCTAATTTGCCTCCGACACTGCCAAACATTATTCATGGATGCTATAGATGAAGTCAGATAGCCACGATAAATTTTAAACATAAAGCATTCATCCAGGTAAACTCTGCACTTTGCTAGGAGAGGGAGATTAAGGAGCGATAAGCGTGCATCATAAGGCTTGTATATATTTGAAGAGTAGGGTATGAGTGAACCTCCGCTGAAAAGATTCAACGGCATCGGAAAGATATGTGGAGGGAGAAGCCCAGACTTGAGTACAGTATTCAAGTTTGGAACAAACTAGGGTAACAAATATCTTAGCACATGTAGAAATACTAAAAGAATTGTGGCAGAAACGTATAGCAAGGCCACCAATCCACGAGGCACTATTAGTAATGGTACGAACATGGCTATGACTTGAAGATATTAAATTTAAGCTTCCAATCAAAGGTTACCCCCAGATCAGTAAAATATTCCACAGGGACAAGGACGGATTCATATATTAAGTAAGGAAAGGCATAAGTCTAGGACTTCAGAGAATAAGACATGACAAAACACTTGGAAACATTTAGCGATAGACAGTTAGAGTTGCATCAAGCAGTAAGAGAGATCAAATCATCCTGAAGAAGTTGATGATCATCTGAGCTTTTGATTACCCGAAATAATTTTAAGTCATCTGCATAAAGCAAACAGGCCACTACATGAGAAAATTCAATGAGATTCGTAAATGTGGACTGACCTTTAGCAAAACCATGTTGCTGAGGTGCGAAAGCATACTTTAGAGAGTCATAAATTTGATTCTGCTTTCGGAGGCTTATTCCGCAAAACGATCGAGTTTCCCGTGTCAATTATTCTCTGCTTTGATAAGCTTTAGAGACGATATACGTTGTCTATGCAATTATAGACAAGAAGGGAACCGTGATCACAAATCAATAACCTTTATGAGTAAATTATTTCCATGGATATAAGTCGGAGATGTTAAAATTTGTCACAACCAGCGTAAATAACAATTAATGATTTCCAACTGCAAGTGGTCACACCAGTCAAGTATGCACTGTGTGCTGGTGTCTGATGAGAATCAGTGCATGCTTTCGAAACCACTTTGTCAAATAAAAATTTTCAAGATAAATAAAAAATGTTTCAATTTTAATCATCCCCCAAAAACAATTCCAATGTCATAAATTTTGTTAAACACAAAACGTTAAATGATTTTAGAAAAACAAGGAAAGATAGAAGTAGGGCGATAATTTGAGGCGACGTTACGTTCACTAGATTTGAAAAAAGGGAAAATGCTTACCAGCTTGCAGGAGGAAGGAAATTTACCAGAACAAAGACTTATATTAAATTAAATTGATAGAGGAACACATAAAAAAGATGCAAGATTTTTCACAAAAAAGTTAGGTTGGCCATTAGGGCCAGAAGAGTGATTATAATCAAGGGATGATATAAGGGATTCAACTTCAAGAAGATTAGTCGAGAATGAGAAGAGACAAGGAGGGAAATCAAAAGAAACGCTATAAAAATAGGGAATCATTGAATCAGAGTATACAGAAGAGAAAAACAGTGCGAAGAGATCACAAACATTCTGAGGATGAGCAGCAGTGATAATGTTAAATGTAAGGGAGTCAGGTATAGGAGAGGAGAATTTTAAAGGGCGAAAGAATGACCAGAAGTTTTTAAAGTCATTCGAAAGCAGAGAAAATTCAATGTGCGATAGAAAGTTGCGCACGGCAAGCCATATTTGATTCTTGACAGCAGCACGTAGACGAGAAAAATTCGCGTAGTTCTGGTCGGAATGAGAGCTCAACAATTTGCAACGTGCTTCATTTTTAGTATGTAGAGCACGTTTAACACTCTCAGTGAACCAAAAGGTTGGAGTATGAGCAGTGATTAAATCTAGGAGAACAGAATATAATCTCTTAGCTGCAATGTCAATGTCAAGTCCTCGAAACAAGCCAAAGCAATTAATTGAGTTGAGATCGAGAGCTAAGAGGTCAAAATTTGTTTTTTTTTTTATATTGAAACGAGGCTTATTGGAAACTCTAGCACGATAAGATAGATTAACGGCAATATCTACAAAGAGAGGAGGATGAAGGGGGTCAGGCTTTGTATAAGGCGTTGTGGAGGGAGATAGCGAAAACGATGAAGGTTCGATGTTGGGAAGGAAAAGGTCCAGGATCTTATTATTTATATTAAGGATAGAGTTGAATTGATAAAGTAAACAAGATGAGAGGAAAGATGAGAGAGCAATAGAAACATTGCTGTGAGAAACAATGCGGGAAAAAGCAGAGTCCCATTGGACAGATAGAACATTAAAGTCACCACAGATGATGACAGACGAAGAGTGAAAATGTTTGTTTAGGTAGGAAGATAGCTCAGTGAAAAAACATTCATAGGTAGGAAAAGGAGAGTTGCACAGAATATATACAGAGGCCACAAACAACGAAGATTCGAGCGACAGGGACACGCAAACTGCTACACATTCAACAGGAAGACTGGGAACGAAATCAGCGCAGAGTTTACTTTGAAGGGAATTAAGCACGGCAATAAGCACCGCGCCACCATCAGACTTCATAGGTTCTAAGCGGCAACGGTCACGGCGGTAGACATTTTGAATTGGAAAAAATTCAGAGCTGAAGATACTATCTCTGCACGTTTGTATGTTTTGGGCCGCAATTTTGGCGACATTTTTTTTAACGAAGCCACTGGCATTCGCTTCCTATCATAAACGTTTTGAGATCTTTTATCTACAGTCATCTGGGAGTTTACATCAGCAGCTTCCGTCTCGAATCGCTGTTTAGCAGTGCTTTCTCTATTTGGGCTTCATTCAAGCGTCCTAGGCCATTTTTGTGCCGTAGCATGACTGGTGCGTCGTTGTTTCTACGCTCAATTGAGAACATTTTTCACTTGGCTCAGCTCTAAATCAGTATTTTTCCGATTCACCCCACAGACCAATATCATTTCGAAATCTTGCGGAAATTCAAGGAGGCCGAAGTGCTGTTGTCATTATATTGGATTTCCCACTGCAACGCAGCGACTACGTTTATTCTTTAGAACACAGAAGCAAATGAGATTAGTGGAAAGGCTGACGACTGTTTCTTAACCAAATAATGCAGTTGTTTCGGCATAAATATAGTTCTTTTGAAATACAATTATTAAACCTAGTTCTATTGTATTAACACTATTTGCTGTTTAACTTTATTTAACTTCAAATAAATCTTTTTTTTTGAAGAAAACTAAATTTTTTTCTTCAAAAGGCTTTATTTTAGCTTAGTTCAGTTTAATTTTTTGTAGAAAATATCCGGAACTAATATTCAATTAAGTATTTTGACTGATGTTATTTACTTAGAAAAATAGCTATCGAAAATAATGTGGATTCTTATTAATGGTCCTATAGGCAAATCTCAAGCTTTTCTATTCGTTTGGGAAGCAATAACCTCCACGACAAATAATTTCAAAATAAACCGTCCAAATGAACGCCTAAAGCTAGAATTGTTAATGCATTACAATTGTTCTTCAGTATGACATAAATTTCAATTATACCTCAAAGTGTCAAATCAACCTTTTTGTCGCCCCCTTTTCCAGCAGGTATTGTTAATGAAGATCACACCGTTGACTTAAATGGAATATTTGAGTTGCTGATAATCAAGTTTTCAATATCGTGATAGCTCTCACTGCAAAATATCGAATACGCTTTCAAGCAGAATAAATTATTTTCCTTGATTTTTGCTTCCTTTCAACGATCGAATTCATTATTCAGAACTCTTTTCACGCTCCATTGAGACAAATATTTTACAGGTCATTAGGTTTCAAGCGTTCACCTAATATCTTTGTGATACATGCATTTCCACGGAAAACAATACAATGTTTCAGTTTCTTTTTGTTTGTACCTTTCGTTTTTGATACATGTTCGAATAAAAGAAACGGTCATGCATTCCTGCACAGAAGTGGCAATTTTCTACAGTCTTGGACTTGTGAAAATATGCAAATGTGTGAAGACAGTTAATATCAACATACTGTCCCTGTGTATGAATTTCATGCATCAATAATACATTAAAGATTCCATTCGAAAGCAATTCATGTATGAAGCTAATGACGCGAAACGAAATTTTGATGCAGAACTGTTTCGTGAATCGAAAGAAAGTGATGAAATAAAAACATTTGTTTGAAAATAAATGTGGAATTAAGAACATCAGAGGGTTATATTGAAATTGTTTTCTGCGCATTTTCGATATTTATGATGATTTGCATCAGTAAATACGAATAGAATATTGTTTTCAAAAGTTTTCTTTAGGTTAGTTTGATTGCGGTTTCATCTGTCAGAGACATATCGTGGGAAACAGAGGACGTAACGAAGGGAAGTATAACCATGTTTTTGGAAAAGATGTTACCGTTCAATTAAAGAAGGAAAAAATATTTATTTTAAGGTGACCGCGTATAATATCCTGCTTAGTAATTTGATTAAATTATGACCTTAGGTGAAAAGTAAAAATTTTTCAGCTTGCTCTGTCAAATATGAAGTGAAGAGAATTTCACACAGAAAGTAGAACCACTCTATTACTTTTCAGTTTTCAACCCAAGCCTGACGAATGCATCAGCGTGCCCTTTTTTATCTCCTGATCTATAGCAATTTCCGATGCAGTATTAAATATAAAAATTGTAAATAGGCCTAAATAGCATTGAACAAAGCTTTACATAAATGTGATGTATTTACAATCCCTATCATCCCTCGGCGATTTCACAAATACATCATCGCTGTTTCGGTTTGAACACTCTTATCTAGATGAGAATGAAAACGCAATGCAAATGTCGGAAATATTTTTCACCTGTGCTGCACTAAAAGAATTGCAATGCATTTTTATCTTTTGTTCTATCATTTTTGTATTATTTTCACAGGAATGTTTCTACCGTAGAGACACACAATCGCATACATATAAATATCTTTAAATAAATGGAGCTGCTGCATTTTTTGTTTGTTTTTTCATAAATGCGAGCCCAATTCACGAACTATGGAAAAAACTATAGCAAATAGCCTTCATTCACCGTATGTGGTGTATTTTTGTGTAATCAGGATGTAAAATGTATTATCAGTCCTAGTAAAAGAGACGAATATTTTTAAATGAATAAAATACAATAGTCAAATGGAAATGTATTGGTATCAGCGAAATTCCAAGTTGCCACGGGTGAACAGTGATCAACCGTATTGTTTGTTCAACACTGAAATGATACGATGCTAGATCGACCGATGAGTTTGTCCTGAATTAAGTTCCATTTTGCTGTTGGCTATACACAACACAATGAACACTGCACCTGGAGTTTAATTATTGAATGCCTTATGAGTTACATATTCAATAAATGAACAGCGAATCTCAAAGGTAACTATTTTGCTAAGAATTTTTCTGAGCATTCTGTCGCTGAAAAGAAAAATCAATGATTTTTTTTTAAAGTGGCTTCTTCGAACACATATCACCAAATACCTGGAAAAGCTGTAACAAACGTACTAATAGATTTATTAGGATAAAATTCAACAAAAGACAAAAATAGTAAGAGAAACTAGACAATGCTTACGACCAATTATGAAAACGATATTTTATTAGTCGTCAGCATATATCTAATGTGGCCACATGGGATCGTGATGAGCAACTCGCTAGATTAACGAGCAGATAATGACAGCATCGTAGCTAATGACGAAGCGAAAGGAGCGTTTTTGGCAAATGGAGTCCTTTTTGGCGGGTGAAAAGAAAAGTAATCCTACGACAACTCTCGTATGGGTTTAGGGGTTGAACCAGGTAGAGAGCTTCATCAAAAATGAACAGTCAATGTGAATACGAGTGTGGATTGATTAGTTACACGACTCACTTTAATTTAAATCAGGTACCTAATCAGAGCTAAGTGAACTCAAAGCTTGGTATATGGTCACTCGTCTGAACCTGGATTCGAACCAGGGACCCCACAAACAAGCAGCCAGTGCTCCACCTACTAGTCTACTCAAGCTTCTTTTGACGGATGAGACCCAGATAAAATCTGTTGAGCCGTAGTGCTGAGGAAGAGCATTAGCAAAAAATACATCCCGAAGGTTGCTTCTTGTAGCATCCACGACCTTAATAATTGGGTGCTACTTCATATTAGAGTAATGCGTAGACGGTACGACTCTCCTCCCATACCCGCTAACACTCTAATGAAAAGGTTCGCTGAAGTGCAGTTTGAATATTTAAACTTGATCGCACAATAACTGCTAATAGTGGCTACTACTACGCCTGACAATATTCCAAAGAAATGTTCTGGATGCGAAGTGAGATTTCCTTGTACGAAAAATATCTCGTCTCAGAACAATCTCCTTGTACGAAATTCCTCGTATGAAATTGTTACGTGATAATTATCGTCTCAGAGCAATCTCAGCTTCAACGTAGCGAATTTAACCGCCCCTACTAGTGTCGGCTGAGATTTGCTCAAGTTAATAGAAAAAAACAACTACGAAGTTTCTTTCAAAAGTCTTTTTGGTCGCCGACCGATTTTGGCATACCGCAATAGACTGTCCTTTATTGTAAATCATTTCATCTTTTATATCAAATGATAATACAGTTATATCAAATTCAAAAACTGCGCGAATCAAAAATAATTATCTAGTTCCGAGAATTTACCACCGCGTGCAATTAGGGCGCTCTAGTCGCCATCAATGTAGATGACATTTCGGCAAGTGTCGAAACGTCAGTTTTGTTTTGAAGTTACACTACACCCTCTCTCTTTGGGGGAAAAAAAAATTTTTTCTTTTGTATGAAAAGAAAAAATTTTTTTTTGAATTTTAATTTTTAGGTTCGCGCATTACAATTTCATATAATTTGATGCTGTTATTCTATATTTCTTTTCCTGATTTTTTTTTTATTTTTTTTATTTTGACTTAATTGTACATATTGTTTGATTCTATGACTCAATTAGGATAGTTTACAATAGATAGATATATATATATATATATATATATATATATATATATATATATATATATATATATATATATATATATATATATATATTTTTGTTATTTAATTCATCATAATTGTTACTTAAATATAATTTTCAGTACACACATTTCATTTGTTAATATAACTATATGTATTTTTTCTCGCATACATTTTGTTTTTTTGACATGTATACTTATTTTGTTACTTATTTGGTATTGTTTTACATTAATCTTGTTGTACATATTCAAATACGTTTATCTAGTGATTTTAAATTAATGGTGTATATAATTTTAGCAGATTGTTGTGGTATTTCTTACTTTTTCCATTTATTAATATATTGGTATTAACACCATTTCTTTTTAATATTTCATATGGTCCGTGATATGTACTCTGTAATTTTTTCCTGTTAATATTTCTGACTAAAACTAGATCTCCTACTTTGAAATTTGCTGGATTTATAATACTATGAGTATCTAATCTATTTTTTCTTTTCATTTTTACTTTCTCGACGAATTTTCGAGCTAAACTAATGCTATTTTTGAGTCTAATTTTCAGTTCATTAGCAAAATTGTCTAAATTGTTTATTGGTTCGTTTTCTTCTACAATATCGTCGGGCAATTGGGGTAACCTTCCATAGATAAGTTCATATGGAGAATATTGGGTGTCTATATGTGGGGTAGTATTATACGCGAAAGTATAGTACGGTATCCATTTGTCCCATTCATAATCATTAGCAAAATTAAGCAAATATTCGTTTAGCACTCTGTGGTTACGCTCCACAGTGCCGAGTGTTTCGTGATGATATGGTGCTGAGAAAATTTGTTGAATTTTTAATAAATTACAAATGTTTTCCATAAGCTCATTAACGAATTCAGTTCCATTGTCTGATTTCAATATTTTGAAAATACCGTGTTTTAATATTAATTGTTCTACTAATGTTCTGGCAATGGTTTTAGCGTCTTTTGTTTCTATTGGGTAGGCAATAACGTATTTAGATAATTCGCATTGCATTGTAAGGATATATCTATAACCGTTGGATATTCTTAGTGGTCCTACTGTATCTATAGCAATTGTTTCAAATGTATTTTTCGGTGTGTCAGTTATTGTTTGCTTTTCTTTTATATGTTTTGTTTGTTTATTTTTCGTACAAATTTCACAGTTTTTAATAAATGTTTTTATCATCTTGTTCATATCTTTCCATATAAATTTTTGTTTTAGTTTAAGTAATGTCTTTCTTACACCCAAGTGTCCTCCTATCGGTGTTGTGTGGTAATTATTTATTAGTTTGAATTGTATTATTTTATCAGTTATTCGTTTTGGTGGTTTGTATAATATTATTTTTAGGGGCTCTTTATTATTTGTTAGGATACTATTCTGTAGCCGATTGAGTTTGTTTTTAAATTCTTCTTTATTTACCATGTTATATATCTCATCTCCTTCTTCTATGTATATTTTCGTAATATTTCTTCTAGTTGCTTGTGATGTCAGTTTCTCCAATGTTGGAACTAATTCCGATGGATTTTCACTGCATCGAACTAAGATCTGATTGTCTTCAAACGTAATTTTTGGAATGCTCCCTATTTCGAATTTTAATTTTGCTAGATTTTTTACATCAGCCGGGGAATCGCTGTCCCATATGTAGATTTCGTTAGCCATTTTTAGTTTGCTTACTTTTCTTGTTTGCACTTTTTTAGTGTTTTCTAAGTTGTTTATCATATTTCTCGTAAGGGGTAATACTTTCATTTCTTCGGTAATATTTCTCTGCTTTGGTATCATGTCTTTTAACCTATCTGAATTTAATTTGATGCGTGATAATGCATCGGCATTAACATTCATTTGGCCCTTTCGATATATTATATCGAAGTCGTAATCGCATAAATCTAGTCTTATGCGCGTCATCTTTGATGATGGGTTTTTATGTGTAAACAATGATATAAGAGGTCTGTGGTCTGTAATGACCGTAAATTTGTTTCCAAATAGATAAGGTCTAAAAAAATTTATCGCCCAATGGATTGCTAATAATTCTTTTTCGATGATTGGTTTGTTTATTTCATGTTTCACTAGGGTTCTACTTGCGTAGGAAATTGGTAAGTCATGTCCTATTTCGCCTTGTGAGAGTACTGCACCTACTGCATAGTCTGATGCATCGGTTGTGACAATAAATGGTTTATTGAAATCTGGGTACTGTAATATTGGTGCATTCATCAGTTTATTCTTCAGTTCTTCAAATGTTGATTGACATTTTTCTGTCCATAAGAATTTCGTATTCTTTTTTAATAAATCGTTCAGGCATTTGGTGGTTTTGGCGAAGTCTGGGATAAATCGGCGGTAGTAATTCGCGAATGCAACGAATCTTCGGACTTCGTCTGCGTTTAAAGGTACTGGATAGTTTCTAATTGTATTAAATTTTGCCGGGTCTGTACGGACCACGTCCTTTGTGATTAAGTGTCCCAAATACACTACTTCACTTCTTAAAAAGTTGCATTTTTCGGGGTTGAGTTTGAGGTTGTATTTTTCTAGCCTATCAAATATTTTTATTAGATTGCTATTATGGTGTGCAAGGCTGCAACCAAAGACAATTATGTCATCAACATATAAAAAGGCTGCTGAGTCTAGACCACTCAGAGCTATTGTTAGCATGCGTTGGAAGCTATTAGATGAAATAGTTAAACCGAAGGGTAATCGTCTGAATTGATAATGTCCTTTGTTTGTCGAAAAGGCTGTTAATGGTCTTGATTCTGTTGTCAGTTCGATTTGGTGAAAGGAACTTGTCATGTCAAGAGTGGAGAAGTATTTCGCTCTCCCTAGCCTGTCTAAGACATCTTCTAATCTTGTTAATGGAAACTTATCATTAACAATTTTTTTGTTCAGTGCTCTGAAATCCACTACAAGTCTCCATTTTGTTAGTCCTGACTCACTTTTCTTTGGTGTCAAAAGTAATGGTGAGTTGTATGGGCTCGTGGAGTTTTCGATAATGTTATCATTTAGTAATTGATTTACTTGTTTATTTATTTCATCAATGTGTGTATGGGGCAATCTATAGTTTTTGATATACGTTGGAGTGTTATCTGTGACGTGTATTTCTTGTTTATAAAAATTATTTGCTGTAAGAGGGTCGTGTTCTAGTTGAAAGATATGCTGATAATGTTGAATTATATCTAGTATCGATTTTTTGTCTTCTGAGTTCAAGTGGTTTATGTTGATATGTTTTAGTAAATCTTTAAATCTCTGCTTATCTCTGATGTCTTTATTCACTGAAGAAGTGTTTTTATGTGATTTGTATCTAGCTAATGGTTCTGTTTCTATTTCAAAGTTTTTAATTACAATGTCCTCTTCGTTAGTGTTAAGTAGTTTTATATGTTTAATGCCTTCTGCTGGTATTATTGTACTACCTATGTAGACTCCCGGTGTGATTTCTTTATTTACTATCACACTGTCTTCTTCAATGTTAAAGTCAACTGAACAGATAAATTCACATCGTGCGGGTATCGTTAATTTGTATATTTTGGAATCTGTACTGATTGGTATTGTATAATCTTCACCGTCGATATTAATTGTTAAAGTATATGTTTCGTAATCAATTTTTGCCAGTTTCTGTACCAGGAAATCTCTTCCTAGTATTCCATCCGTATGGATAGGGAAATCAGGTTCCACTATTTGGAAAGGGTAGGCTATGGGTTTTTCACCAATGTTTAAGTCTAGATTGGCAATACCTATTGAGTATATTTCCTGGTCTGTTATGCCAGAGAATTTGCATCGTTTGTCTTTGTCTATGTTTTCATCTTCTGAAATTGCATTTATCTTGCAGATTGATATATCTGCTCCTGTATCTATTAATAGTTTCAAATATTTTCTGGATTTTCTACAATATAGAGTAATGTAATTCTTTAATTGTGTATTTAATAAGTATATCTTTTCTATCTGGATCCCGGGGTCAACTTTTATTCCTCGTTGTTGCTGGCCTCCGGGCCGATGGCGTTTCCCTGTATTATGTTTACTCTGTGTTGCCTGTTATTTTCGTAATTCCTATTTGTTCCCCTGTTGTTCCTATTATTTATGTTAGAGGAGTGATATGTGTTTCTGTGCCTTTGATTGGTTACTTCCTCATATCTGGTGTTGTAATTATTTCTATAATTATTTCTGTGATTGTTGTTTTGGTTTGTTGTATTATTTCTGGTATTATAATTGCTTCTATTGGTCCTGTTATTACCTCTGTTATTATTAACATAGTTCTGGCAATAGTTATTATTCCTATAAGTGTTATTATAATTATTTGATTTATTTCTATTATTATTCAATTGCTGGTTTGTATTATTTCGTCTATTCACGTACATAACGTTTTCTGTTATATTGTTACTTGATTCAAACTCGGTTGCTATCTGAATTGCTTCGATAAATGTTTTGGGTTGAGCCGCAAAAATAGTCGGCTTAAGGGGTTCACTTAACCCATTTTTGAAAATAGTTAGTGCGTAGGAGTCATTTGACTTCTGTATTGCGCTTTTTTCTGCGGGAGATGGGTTCTGACCCAAACTACTAATCTGAATTTCGCTTAGTTCATTAATGAGCTCAGATAGTTTTTCGCCGAACTTTTCAACCGTTCCGCGTTGACGTAATTGCGCTAACTGAGTATGAAGTTGCTGTGGACTTTTTTTGTTTTTAAATCTATTTCTGAGAATTTTTTCTAATTCTTGATATGTTTTTATATCTAATGTTAAGATCTGAGTTTTAACTGATGTTCCTAACTTCACATTTCTTGTAAAATTCAGCAAATTGTTTTTGCCCTCTTCATTAAGACTGTCGTTGATTAGACTAACTATTGTTAGAAATGCTTCTAATTCTTTGGGGTTTCCCGTAAAAATTGGAATGGATTTCAACGCTAATTCAATATTGAAATTACTCATCTTGCTATCTACTGAACTTTCTAATTTTTCTAACAGTAGTTCTTTTGCCTCTTTATATTTTCCTATCAATGTTTCTATTAACTCTTGACTACTATCTGAGCTAATTGCTTCTTTTTGTATTTCCTCTACAGTATTTAATTTTTCAATAATGTATTCTCTTTTATATATTCTGTTTGGGGTTTTTTTTAGATTTGTTATTATTTTTGTTATTAGACAAATATTTTCTTCCATTTATAGAGAATTTATCCTGGACCATATGAAATCTTACTGTTTCTTATCTTCAATCTAGAAATTGTACACATTAAAATTGCAATTTGTGATAATTATAATAATTGTACACATTTGAATTTTATTTTCAATTTTGCAATTAAATTCTACTACTGAATCATAGGTGGCGGTTGTGATGCCAAATGCAGCAAAGTGAAAATGTCATAAATAGAGTGAACTTAGGCCTTTTACTACTACACTAGTTGTCAGGAAAAGAAACGTTGTTTTGGTTAGCTTTGTTTTTCATTTGTATTTTATAATTTCATTTTAATACATTTATATATTGAAATTCATTCTCGTTTTAATTTTAGTGTACGTTTGATCTTATTTTTGCTTCATTTGTGCTCGTAATTCTTCGATTTCTTCATAGAGCCGTTGCTGCTGCTCCCATGGTGGAGGATGTTCGTCATTTTTTGCTATTCGTAATAATGCAGCTATGCGTTTTCTGATGAAAACCTGTCGTCCGCCGCGTTTTTTTCTCTTTGTGTTTACTTTTGGAATCGTAGTTTTCTCTGCTTCTAGTTTTTGTGCTGCTAGGATCGCCGGATGAATTCGAGGCTGCGGTCCACCTTCCTTTGGTAACTTTGATGAATTCGAGGCTGGCAAGGTCGCCATGAAAAGGTTCGTTGAAGTGCAGTTTGAATGTTTAAACTTGATCGCACAATAACTGCTAATAGTGGCTACTACTACGCCTGACAATATTCCAAAGAAATGTTCTGGATGCGAAGTGAGATTTCCTTGTACGAAAAATATCTCGTCTCAGAACAATCTCCTTGTACGAAATTCCTCGTATGAAATTGTTACGTGATAATTATCGTCTCAGAGCAATCTCCTTGTACGAAATTCCTCGTATGAAATTGTTACGTGATAATTATCGTCTCAGAGCAATCTCAGCTTCAACGTAGCGAATTTAACCGCCCCTACTAGTGTCGGCTGAGATTTGCTCAAGTTAATAGAAAAAAACAACTACGAAGTTTCTTTCAAAAGTCTTTTTGGTCGCCGACCGATTTTGGCATACCGCAATAGACTGTCCTTTATTGTAAATCATTTCATCTTTTATATCAAATGATAATACAGTTATATCAAATTCAAAAACTGCGCGAATCAAAAATAATTATCTAGTTCCGAGAATTTACCACCGCGTGCAATTAGGGCGCTCTAGTCGCCATCAATGTAGATGACATTTCGGCAAGTGTCGAAACGTCAGTTTTGTTTTGAAGTTACACTACACTAACTCCGTCTTCTGTCAGTTCATCCGGTTTTCGAAGGTTGCCTCAATCACCTCCTTCAACTCCAGCATACCTTACTTAACGTAAATAGAAATATTTTGTTGCACGTTGGGGGCTTGGAACATTTTGCGAAGGACATATTGATACTTTATTAATATATCCTAATCAGCAAATCGCTCGCTTTTAATGTACATTCTCCAACAGACCGCACGTGCTTGCGGTATTTTCTCCTTCGCCACTTCCAATTTTGCGCTCTTAGGTGGGTGACTCTTTGGAGTCTCTATAGCACTAATGCTGGATTCAACAATTTTAGCTCTTGGTGCTTCTGTTGCACACGTGCAACTTTTTGCTCCCCTACTTCTCGTTGAAGTGTTCGACGGAGGAGTATTTTTCTGAACGCTTGGCTTCCTTGCATGTGCGGAGCGGTCGATAGTTTCATCTAAAACCAGGTCCCAATCTCTTTGTTTCCCCAAATCTCTTTGTTTATTTGGCTGGTCTAAAATTATTTTGGTTTTTATCATCAATGTTTTTGGGTCCAAGATCAGAGCCGCTGTCTCCACTTGGGTGTGGGGTCACTTTGGTTATCCTGCGGTTGTTCTCGCAAATGTGGAGGGGCTACGCGAATGTTTGCCTCAGCCTTCATGGGGCGTGGTGATCAGAGCCAGGTCAGCTCAAATTGGGAAGAAAGTCAACCGAACCTACATCACCAACTCAACGGTGAGAGCTTCGAATATGCTCTGAGACCTGCCCGCATTTACTAGGACGAAAATGACATCACATATGCCTCGAGCTATGAGAAAGGCCAAGTCTTCCAGGCTATTTTTGGACCATTTGACACTACCTGAGGCAACCCAACATTACATCGCAGTATTATTTTCGTTACTATTGTTTTTAATATTCTTCTGCTTATTTTTATGCCTTTTGCATTTTGAATTGACGTTGTTTTCTGAACTTCCATAGGATAATTGTTTTTTGCGACAATTGGGCTCGAGTCTGCAAAAAATAGTAGACAAATCAATTGAAGCCTGAAGAACAAAGTTTAAGCTTTGAAAAATGGAAGCTTACCAAAAATTTCAATTTAAAATTTCAATTGCTTTTGGTAATTTCTTGTATCTATGATTTTTTCTAAAATATTTTGTTCATCATAAAACCATAAAACAGAATCTTTATATATTCATAGATATTTGGTCGAAAAGATGTCTCTGTAAGTTTTGGCACAAGTCAAATTAGCTCCTAACTTTTTTTGTAATACTTGAAAGCTGAAAAACTGAACCATATCAGAGACATAAAAGTACCAAAGCTTCAAACTTCTTAGCGCTTCAATAGCGATTCAATTTCAAGTTATTGTAACCTTAAGACACAAAGTAGAAAACACATCATTTGCTCTTTTGAGAGCTAATAATATAATGTTTCGCATACGAAACTATTTTTATCATATATAAATGTTTCTTAGGAGCTTCATCGCTTCTCCAATAATTGTTTGAGCGAAACATAGCAACTACAAAATTGCAATATTATAAAAAGACTCAGCTAAAACAAACTCAACCAAAGCATTTCACAATTTAATTCTTCCTCTAATTAAAACCAAATGCAAACAAGCAGTCTGTTGTACCTGAGTTTTTCAAAACAAAATGACGTTTTCTTTTATCTGAAGGAACTTCATATTTGTCTGTCTTAATTTTTACACGCTCATAGCCACAAAACTTATTTCAAGTGAAATTACAGGACCATTCAACCTGATTCTTTATTTACCGCACACCAAGATAGTCTGTACAGTCGCTTGAGCACACGTACCTTTCGAATTCGTTGAAATTATTTAACCTTTCATAATTTACTTAGTGCTATAAAGAAAATGCAAAGCTGTGAGCAAAGATTTTTCTTGGTTTTTTATTTCCAGTGCCTTTTTATTTATTCATTTTCTCTCTGTTTTTTGCAATTTTCTACCTCTATTGCCCGAACTACATGCAACAGCATAACCATAAAAACTTTCTTTGGTACTGAGAATGCCTCCTCGGTCCATTTCAGAGGTCGTATTTAATTCGAATTCTCTTTTTTTTGTGGGCCACGACTGAAATTGCCAGCTATACGATGACTCAGGACATTCAGAGTAGCTCGAGGCAGTAGATGAAACGGGCCTTTTTTCAAGCTTTTGCAAATGGCACTTGTACAGGGAATGGGGATACACTAGTGGCAGCAAAAGAGATTATTGCTAAAGAATGGAAAATACAACAAACAAAAAACGAGAAAGTGCGGTCGTCGTGGGAAATCTCGTTCTGTGTCTTATATATCCCGGGGATTGTAGGTCGCGCGAGCATTAATAAAAGCCAAATCACAGGTCCATTTACTTCTCGTATTTTTCTTGTATTTTTACATTCATGACAAAGTGAAAAGTGTTCTGGTATCGTCCCAGGCATATCGTTACAAAAGCATAGCTTCATGCGACTGAAGACGGAGAAGGCACAGAAAATATGAAAATCAAAAAATTAAATAGACTTTTATTTTTTGCAGGTGTGCATGGCCGTGAACAAGATAAATAAAACTGAGATGCAAGGCTCTTTGTCACTAGGTCAATGTCTTTCATGCTGTAAGTTCGTTTATTTCTTCTAGAACCATACCTAATAGCTGATTCACAAGGCCCATTGTGCCCATTTTTTGGCATTGTCGTAGATGTAAGTAATCCAAGCAAGTACTCATTCCATTTCAATTTTCTCATTTGCTAAAATAAATAAGCAAGAGAAACGTCCCAACTGCAAAGGACTTTCCTCTGAATATTTCTCCTATATTTTCATACTTAAAATTCTCTACCTTTGTTGCTCATTGCACGGGCTGTCGTTTTCCGATTCAAGCGGTTATTTGTTAGTTGCGTGGCCCCCAACAGCGCTGGCATTCTCCGAGGGATGAATTTCACAATGTAAAGATCAGCTCGGAATCTCGAATATTCTGGATTATTACTTTATGCTCTCCATCGTGAAATGGCAACAACGTCTCCATCATGAAAATATGCATAAATATTCAGTTCAAAGTATGCACAGTAAAAAATGTGCTGAAGCACTTTGTGTGGCGACTTAACCTGGCCTTTACTCATCCATGGTTGATTTTATTCGTTTCTGCAATTGTAGATACATGCTGAATTGTAACAGATATCGCACCAGATCCTCTTCATAGCTCAATAATGTATACACGCGAAAAGAATGTTTCATCTTTCTGACAGCCATAAAGCACAAAATATCCTTTCCAAAAACTGCGGCATAAAAGGCAGAATGGCGAATTCCTAACAGGTACACTCTGTTTAAGCGCGTGGTTCAAACGCGGTGTTTCATGGCGTAGTTGGATTTTTGGCCTGCGCCATGCTTTGTAAATCCAGTTTGTCATCATATGAAGCCTCAACTGTAGGCGACCCAGTTCGAGTTGGGTGTTCCAGGAAAGCCGTGACGTTAAACATCAAAGCATCAACAGAAATTATAAACGTCAAGGACAAGGATAAAGGCCAACAGTGGAGTGGGATCGAGGAAATTTGTATGTGTGTACGGTTTTAGTATACGAAGCAAGAAAATGCGAGTAAGTTCAGGATAAAACTTACCGTTTCATGGAACGTAAATGACGACACCAAATGAATGCAGGGAATGGGAAAAATGATGGCTTTCAAGTCTCTTTGACATGTTTGTAACGTAATTTCCCGAATTAAATTTTAATTTTTTATCGTACGCGAATCTGAAAGAAAATGCAGACAGACTGAACGGGCGCAATATAATGGTTCAATGTTGAATCAAAAAGATATGGAGAAATTAGAGTGCAGGTACTATGAAAACGTTCGTATAAAAGAGAAAACTCTGAAAAGATATTAACGACTGGGTTCCTCAAAACTGACGATTCTGAAACGGTAGACTCGTAAGAGTGGAGAAAGTTCCAGCGAAGCGAAAGTAGGTCGAAGAAATTGAAATTTGTTTGACCTGCCGTTCTTTATGGAGTAAGTTTGTTAATTTAATTTTGAATGTGAAAAATTCTTCGCAATTGAAACTTGTTTTGCTGGGTGATATTTTGAGGAAAACCTATGACAGGCTGTAAAAGTAAAATGAAAACAGTAATTAACAAGATATCCTCAATCAAAAGCTTCCGAATTTTTTACCACAATTGCGATGGTATGAGGGGTAAAATAAATAAACTCTTTCTCGACACCAAATCTTGCCATTTCAATGGGATTGCCTTCACTGAAATATGGCTAAATGACTCTCATATGAATGAAAAAATCCTTGACAGTACCTGGACAATCTTTAGAAATGACCGAGACTATGTTTGCACCGGTCAATCAAGAGGTGATGGTGGCTTACTCGCAGTTAGAAACACTCATTCAAGTGAACTTGTAAACTCTGCCTCGCACAAATTGTTCCAGCATATATTTATCCGCGTTTCAATTGACAATATCTTGGTTTATATTGGTTTATTTTATGTCCCACCGAGATCTGACGAATCAGTATACAATTATATATTCCTCAGCATCACCTATAGAATGGGCCACGTGTCCCTCCACTGTAAGGAAAAACCAACGGCGATGTGGATACGGGCGGAAGCCCAGAATATAAGGTCGTGGGAAGGGGCCAACCTATAAGCCATGGAGGAATCCCTGATTACTTATCCTAAAACCCTTGTTGGCTATTTCCCAAATGCAGCGGATCTGCCTACGGAGAGGATCCTGGCCTTCGTAGAACGCCGGAATGAGGACCTCAATGTTAAGTCCTGGAGAGCCTTCTTCAGGGAAAATAAAGGCAAGTGCGCCATGCTTGTAGTGGCGGCGAACCAGGCCTCTGCTACCAAAATAGCAGACGGAGACGGCAACATTAGCTTCCGCTTTGGGCAAGTTAAGTTCAACGTCAAAAAGTCAGGCGGGAAAACACCGGAGCCTGTGGTCACTCCAACCACCAATACGGAGGGCAGTGGAACCGGCATGGAGGCAACACCAGGTCCCAGCGGCTCCCAACTAAGCCAAAAAACGGAATGAGGTGTCTACAGGTGAACCTGCATTATGCCAAAGCTGCCTCGGCGGAAGTAAGCAGCAGGTTTGCCTCGGGCACCTATAAATTGGGGCTAATACAAGAGCCTTGATTAAATAGAGGCAGAATAAACGGCCTGAACACAAGATAAAATAAGTTAATTTGGGCCGCAGGGGAAGAAAACCCGAGGGCGACGATAATAATTAACACAAATATTAACTTTCTTCTGATTCCAGAATACACAAATAGGGACACAGTGGCGGTCCGAGTCCAGATCCCAATCGAAGGAGGACTAGTGGAGGCAGTATTTGCCTCAGCATACTTCCCAGGGCACGAGGATCAAGTCCCAAGTAACAATATCACAGGACTTTTTAGCCACTGCAGAAGGAAGAACAAAATGCTGGTCATTGGATGCGACGCCAACGCTCATCACACAGCATGGGGGAGTAGTGACGTCAATACTAGAGGTGAGTTACTTTTAGACTTCCTCCTGAACAGCAATTTGTCTGTAGCATATAAGGACAAAACGCCAACTTTCATGACAGCTAACAAGCATGAGGTACTAGACCTTACGTTGGTGTCAAACAATACAGCGCATTTAGTGAATGTAGCAAATTTAATCCACGATCTTCAAATATTGATCTACACGTTTCAGTTTCTCAGTTAAGACTAGTTTATTAGCATAAAAATAATTCACAGCGTCATACTAATACATGTACATAATAAAGTTATAATACAATGCAAATTAAGAAAGCTCTTAGATATAAACAGTGTTCTCATTTTTCAACATCCTCCCGGGCAGAAGGTTTGGTTACTTCCATGAGATAAATCAACTGAATTGGCCGTTTGAGTTTGGTTCCGTTCCCTAGCTTCAGTTGACAGGAGCGAATTTTGCCATCTCGTCCGGGAAAGACTTCTTCCACAATAGCTAATTTCCATAGGATTGAGCTAATTTCCATAGGATGAGCTATCTTTTACTAGCACTACGTCATTCTTCTCTAATATCGTCGACACTCTTGAAGGTGTATGATGAAGTGAACGAAGCTGCAAAAAATATTCCGTCTTCCAGCGGTTCCAAAAAAAGGTTAGAAGCTTCACGCGGTTGTGCCATTGTTGGCGAATTTGATCACCTGCCGATGATATTTCCGTGACTGTTTGTGATGAAATCGTAGTAGTGTAACCACCAAGCAAAAAATGCAAGGGAGTTAATGGTGAAAGATCTCTTGGATCACTTGAAACATTGGTCAATGGTCTTGAATTCACGACATATTCGGCTTCAGCTAAGAATGTTTGTAATTCCTCGGAGTTTAACGTTGATCGTGCTATCGTTATCTTGCACTGCGCACTAGTCGCTCATAAAATCCACCCCACCAAGGCGCTCTTTCAACAATAAATTTCTATTTAATTCTTTCATGACTCAAAAAGGCTTGTATGACTTCATTTTTTATAATTGTATTTAACAATTGCAGTTCTTTGGCTGCCCGTTTAAATGTCTTTGCATTGTCGGAGTAAATTATTTCAGGTTTACCTCGTCTTAAAAAAAACCTTCTGATTGCCAGTAAGCAACACTCGGTCGTTAAATCTTGTACGAGTTCTAAGTGTACCGCCCGTACAGTAGCGCAAGTGAATAGTAATATGTAAACCTTTTTTGTTGCATCATCGTGCTTTGTTTGATTTTTTACAAATAATGGTCCGGCGAAGTCAACCCCTGTTGTACTAAACGGACGTACGATTTGAGCTCGATCTGATGGCAAAGGGGCGTAGGCTTGTGATCCTGGCTTGCCTTTCATTCGTTTGCATATGGTACACCGATGTATGATAGATTTGACTAGCTGTCTCGCTCTGATAATCCAAAATTTCTGCCTAAGCTCTGCTGCAACTGCATTCGTTTCACTGTGCAACATGGATTGATGTAAGTTCTTTACAATCAGCTCACTAATAATCGACCGTTTGGGAAGAAGAATTGGATGAGCGTTAAAAAAATCAAATCCTTTTTCTGGGATGCGCGTATTCAGCCTTAATACTTCGTCACTGTCTAGCACAGGGTTCAATCCTAAAATTTTGGATTTTTTCCCCACGGGCATTCCATTACGTAAAGCAGTAATCTCTTCAAGGTACTCAGAACATTGAGCATATTTAATCCAATACTTTTCCGCTTCGTCTAATTCTTCAGCCAAAATAACGATAGTTGTAGGCCGAACCCGTTTCTTGACACCATTTATAAAACGGAAACAATAAGCCGTCACACGTAACATCCTTTTCAAGCTACTATAGTTTTCAGCTTGAAATATAGCCTTCCTCGCAACAACATTATCTGTAGCAATAGATAATTTTAGAGTTGTCACTGAATGTATTGCATCTATGCTGATAGATTCTTCTCTTGGCCAATCCTTTCTATCATTAACTAGCCAATCCGGACCATGCTGCCAGACTTCAGAAGTTAAAAGGCGCATTGCGGATATGCCTCTCGTCAATAGGTCTGCTGCGTTTTCTTTTCCGGGGCAATATCTCCATTCACAGTTCTTTGTTAAGGCCTTGATTTCCTTAACCCGATTTGCGATATAAGGTTTCCATCTGCTTTGCTCACCACGAATCCAATATAGCGCGATTTTCGAGTCTGACCATAAAACAATATGCCTAAACGACCTTTTGCAATTTTTGCAAATGTATGCTTGCAATCGAGCAGCAATCAATGCAGCCGTAAGCTCCAACTTAGGCAATGTCAATTCCTTGGAGCCATCCATCTTTAGAGGCGCGACTCTATTTTTAGCACATAAAAGATTTACAGAAACTTGACCAGCATCAATTGCTTTTATATAAGCAACAGTTCCATATGCGTTCATGGTGGCATCAGCGAATAAATGCAATTCAAGATATTCAGGTGATAAGCGATTCCACACGCACCTGGTTAAAGCCAAAGATTTAAGTATGCCAACATCTTTTCGGTATGAGTGCCAAGTATCTAAAATCTCATCCTTTAAAGTTTCATCCCAATTTAACTTTTGCCTCCAAATTTGTTGAAACAATATCCTTAACGCTATAGTGAACGGACCAAGGAACCCAAGCGGATCGAAAAATCTTGATATTATGTATTTGCAAAACCGTACGTTTTGAAGCGCTAGGGTTCGTTGCTAGGAACTGTTCAACTAAACCGATATCTACTGCAAGTTCATCAGACTTAAGGAACCACCATATTCCTAAAACCTTTTGGCTATCTGGTAAACTATTATGATGCTCGATAATGTCTCTTACAGCTGAACAGTTAGTATTCCACTTACGCAAATTCATTGACGCGCCCTTGAGAATGTTCCGTGCTTCGGTAACAATTCGTTTTGCATTTTCCACGTCATCACTGCTGCATACTAAATCATCCATATAAAAAGATCTCATCAATACGTCGGCTGTTGTTGGATAAGAAGACTTTTCACTTTGAAAGTGTTTCTTTAGTGTTGCACTTAAGAGAAAAGGACTTGATGTAACACCAAAAGTTACCCGAGTCATCCTGTAAATTTCAATTGGTGGCAAGTGTTCCAAATCATCCAACTGGTGCGCATACCAAAAGAATTTGTGGACATCCCTTTCCGATTTGTTTAGTAAAATTTGTAGAAACGCCTTTTCGATATCAGCCACAATACCGACACGCCCGAAGCGAAAATCAATTAGAATCTTTAGAATATCGGGCAATAAGTTTGCTCCAGCTAAAAGCAGATCGTTAATGGATTGACAGCCTTCAGCATGTGCAGAACCATCGAACACTATGCGCACTTTTGTTGTTGGTTTATCTTCGCGATATACCGCACGATGCGGCATGTAGTATATGCGATTCGAACACTGATCTACTGGAACCCTTTCTGCGATGCCCTCCGAAATCAGACTAGAAATAGCTTTGTTGTACTCAAACAACTTTGAGGGATCTCTCAAGAGACGTTTCGTTAAATGTCTAAGTCTTCTGAGCGCAACCTCCTCATTCGTGTCCAGCGAATACTCGCCATCCTTCCAGGGCAATTGCACTTCGTAATAATCTCCCTTTTTTCGGATACAATCATTTATGAAATTTTCGGTGAAGCAATTTGATTCGACCGTTTCAGGCTTTATTCCCAGCGCTTCGAGATTCCATAAAGATTCAAACGATACATCGGACTCTAGGACGCTTGTCTGCAACGCAGTCACATGTAAAACACCTGTTTTTAAATTATTCGCTCTTGGCACAGGCCCATGTAAAGTCCATCCGAAGACCGTATTTACTGCGGTCAAACTGTCTGAAATGCGCTCAAATTCACCCGTAAGAATTCGCCAATAGTTGTCAGCACCAATCAGTAAACTTAATCCATGGTGATGGTCTGACTCAAGACCGCGAGCATCTGCTAGCGCGAACTTTTACAGCATGGGACTATTAGGTTCGGGAATCGGTAGAGTATCCAAACATATTTCAGGAACAACAATCGCTTCCATTTCAACAACATTCTCACTGTGCTGACTCTTTAATGTCACTTTCACACAGCGACACTTTCTTGTCGGAGCTTGTTTACTGCT
Source organism: Nemotelus nigrinus (assembly GCA_947369275.1). Classification (NCBI taxonomy): domain Eukaryota; kingdom Metazoa; phylum Arthropoda; class Insecta; order Diptera; family Stratiomyidae; genus Nemotelus; species Nemotelus nigrinus. The sequence continues at coordinate 81,191,648 of OX376375.1, forward strand.
CCCAAAAGGTATAATGCTAATTTGCTTTGTACGTATTGTAGGCAGATCTAACGATTTCGCCAAACTCTCTTTGATAAAAGTAAGCTGACTACCACCATCCAAAATCAAACGTACATACATCGTTTTCCATTTCTCACTAACTGCGATTACTGAGGCGGTTTGTAGGTAAACTTCCCGCCACATTCAATTGTATTTGGCACGTAAAGCGTCGTTGGCGAATGACTCTTATCTTCTGAAACTTCTGTTGCTGATAACGATAAAGCTCTTTTCGTTTCAGTGAAATTTTTTCGATAACTGGGATCGCATACAGCCGATGCATGTCGACCTTTGCATGCCTTGCACTTTAAGTTTTTATTGTAGCAGCGTTTTGATAAGTGGCCACGGTCAGTACATCGAAAACACCTGCTATCGCGCTGTAAAAGCTGCTTTCGTTGCTCCAATGTTTGAGTGCTATCGCAGTCCCTAGTGTGGTGTTGTATAGATTTACAGAAGAAGCATGTATTGTTTGCACTTGTTGCTAATAGCCCAGCTGCAGTTGTATGGGTTTTCGACTTACGTGATTCTCGTCCTCCACTAGCACTTTCGAGGGACTCAGCTTCTCTTTTAATGAATTTCAATAGTTTTTTAATATGTTTATCGCCATCGACGATAATCTGTGACTCACTTCCATCATTTTCCATGGAATTTTCCATCGTACTATCGCTCGTTTCACCGACTGCACTATCAACGATGGAATTAAATCTGAAGAAATCAATTCTTAAATCAGTCGGTAAACATTGCATGAGCTTCGATTTTAGCATGATGGAGTAATGACTGGAAGGGATGCCCAAAGCATTTAAAGATCGAATGCATGTCATTACAGCTGTGTATAGGTGACGAAGTCCCTTAGAATCAATTTTCGAATTAACAACAGCTAATCCCATTAGTTGCTGCATATTTTTATCGACAAGTTTGTCGATACTGCCGAACTCTTCTTGCAAAAGCACAATAGCACCATCGTAGTTTGCCGAGGTTGGTGAAAAGCCTGCAATAGTGTCAGCAGCTCTCCCCTTTAAAGAGGAAACGAGATAAGCAAATTTATCAGACCCTGTTAAACCGGCGTTTTCGTGAACCATTGTGCGGAATTGCTCCCAATATGGATGCCAATCTTTATGGTCACCAGAAAATGTCTTCAAATATAATTTAGGCAGTTTTACGGCCGGGTATTTATCCTGCCCAATCTTACTTGAAGCCAGAATAGCGTCCGATGTTTGCGGATTCAAGAAACGATTGACCTTATCCAAACGAGATGTCAATCTTGAAATCGCTCCAACTGCTCTGTCTTCATACTCTGCAATGGTTTCACATTCCTTCGCCATATCTTCTGCCTTTATAAGACCACGTGCTTCGATATTGGCCTTTTGAAGACTTTCGTAGGCCGTTTTAATCCTCTGCAGATAGACCGATAATTCTTCTGCTATATCTTCCAATTGGTCAGCATTTTCAGGAGTCGGTTTCGAATTGGACGATTGTAAATAATCATTCGCGGCGTTAGCGATTCGCGTTACCTGTCCTCTATAGGTTGACCGGTTCGCGATTTCCATTATGCTACGATTCGTTTATAGCTAAGCTATCGTTATATGCGAGTCAAAACTTCCGACTTATCGTTATTACTTTGGAAAAAATTTAGATCAATATTTCGCGTTACGGTATTTTCTCCGGAATGAACTATTTCGCATTCCCGGGTTTCGGCACCAAAATGTAGGAAATTTAATCCACGATCTTCAAATATTGATCTACACGTTTCAGTTTCTAAGTTAAGACTAGTTTATTAGCATAAAAATAATTCACAGCGTCATACTAATACATGTACATAATAAAGTGATAATACAATGCAAATAAAGAAAGCTCTTAGATATAAACAGTGTTCTCATTTTTCAACAGTGAAGAAGTGGAATGTCCTAGGAGTCGCTTCATTCTCTGATCATAGGCATATAAACTTCAAGCTAGGAAAATATACTTTAAAAGGAGTAAAGCACAGGCAACCAAAATGTACGAGCTGGGAACGCTTTAAAATAGCCTTACAGCGAGACTTTATGGCCTGCACCCGAGCTTCAGTACGAGGACGGAACTTGAGGACACTGTGGACAAGGTCACCAGAATAATCATCGAGTCATACCACGATAACTGCCCTGAAAAAACCAGTGCTTCAAAGACAAGGGTGCCATGGTTGAATAGGGAGTTAGAAAAACTTAGAAGAGCCGCAAGAACGGAGTTCAACTGAGCTAAAACCACATCAAGCTGGGAGGCCTATAAAAAGAAACTCTCAAAATACAACAAAGAGCTAAGGAAATCCAAAAAGAAGGCCTGGAGTGCCTTCTGCGAAAGTCTCAATATTATCCCAAAGGCTTTCAAGGCCATATAGGACTACTAAAAACTCCAGATTGAAGAATGACGACCACCTTTGACGATATACTGGATGTGCTGCTTAGAACACACTTTCCAGGGTGCGAAATAAGCAATGAGGTTGAGGAAGAAGAGGACAGTCCTGATCGGATACGTCACTCACCTCCTCTGTTCAAACAAATCATCACGTATGAAAAGGTTGAATATGTAATAAACTCCTTCAAACTTTTTAAATCACCAGGACCAGACGGAATTTACCCAGCTCTGCTACAAAGAGCGACAGGGAAACTAAAAACCATTCTGGCACACATATTAAGAGCGAGCTTGCAACTCAGCTATGTACCGAAATTGTGGAGACTGGCGCGGGTTGTGTTCATCCCTAAAGGGGGCAACAAACCGGCCGACCTGCCAAAATCATACAGGCCAATTAGCCTCACATCTTTTATATTGAAGACCATGGAAAAACTGATTGACCTATACATAAGGAATGATCTTTTGACAAAGATGCCACTTCACAAATTTCAATTTGCCTACTAAGAAGTAGTGAAATGGCCGAGCAAAATACTAAGGAATCGAAGTGTGGTTGCGGAGCTGGGAGAGGCGAAGGTAAGGGCGGACACTAGGAGGGGATGTCTACAGGTAGGGGTATTATCCCCCCTGTTATGGTCCCTACTAGTTGATGACCTTCTCGTGACCCTCAATAGTAAGGGCCTAACTGCTCTCGGCTACGCGGACGACATTACATTTATAATAAGAGGCTCACACATGGCTTTTGCATTCTGGACCGTGAGGTCCAGAATGCAAAAAGCCTTAAATGAAACTACCCAATGGTGCGAAAAAGAGGGTCTATCCATTAATCCTCAGAAAACTAGCATAATACCATTCACCAGAAAAAGAAAAATCGAAATAGGAGCCCTAAATATTAGGGGTACAGTCGTATGTCTGCAGGAAGAGGTAAAATATCTAGGAATACACCTAGATAAGAAACTCACCTGGGAAAATCATCTAAACAAAACGACAATGAAGGCCACTAAGGCACTCTGGGTGACAAAACAAATGCTTGGACGCGATTGGGGACGATCTCCAAGGCAGACCCTATGAGCATACAAACAAATGGTTAGACCTATCCTCCTACATGGAGCTGCAGTGTGGTGGAAGAAAGCCATACAAAAACCTGCTATAAATAAGCTCAACACTCTTCAAAGGATAGCCTGCCTGCTGATTACAAGAGCAATGAGCTCCACTCCAACAGCAGGAATGGAGGCCCTTCTAAACCTTGAACCGCTGCACCTCAAAATTCAGGAGGAAGCAGCAAGACAAGCCGTTAGCCTACAACAGGCCTACAGGTATAAATCAGGGGACCTGCAAGGCCACCTAAAAATCAACTACCAAATAACAACTGAGGCAGCATTCGAGAAGAGGTTCAATGTCACAATTCCATCAAGGGACAAATGGAAGGATGGACCACCTTCCTCGTACAAAGGAGCGCAAATGTGGTATACGGATGGTTCAAAGATGGATTGTAGAGTAGGAGTAGGGATCGTAGGTCCCAAGTTCAAAATGCATTTCACTCTCTCAAAGGAAGCCACGATCTATCAAGCAGAACTATCTGCAATACTAAGAGCCTCACAAACAATAAAAATAAGGAATACTAAAAGGGTCAGAATTAAGATCCTATCGGATAGTTAAGCGGCTCTCATGACTATAAATCGCGATCAAATAAATTCGGCTATTCTCCTAGAGGTGAGCAAGGCTCTAAATGAAATAGGGGCCCAGGACAGCCTCGAGTTGATATGGATCCCCAGCCATGAGGGGCACCGAGGAAACGAGGAAGCTGATACCGGAGCCAAAAAAGGAGCAAATATGACCTTCATAGGTCCTCCTTCGTACTGGGGTTTTACAAAAGCAGATACGGAAAAGGAAATTAAAACATGGAGCAAGAAGAAGATCGAAGACTATTGACTTAATATTGAGGGTTTAAAACACTCAAAAAAAATACCTTGGCTTCGATAATAAAAGAGCAAAAGAAGCAGTGGCTCTCTGCAAAAGTGGCATAAGAGCGTTATGCGGAGCATTGACAGGACACCTTCCATGCAAAAAGTACCTCCACAGGATAGGTGAGGAGCAGGACGACCGCTGCAGATACTGTGGGGAAACGACAAAGTGTGTAGAACATCTGCTCACAGTCTGTCCAGCACTAGCGAGAAGAAGATTCGAGCTACTTGGCTCTGCTCTTCCTTCCATCAAGGACATTACAAATGTCCCGTCAAGAGACATATCCAGGTTCATTAGAAGCCTGGACGTCCTATAGGACATAACGCAAAGGAGGCATAATAGACCCAGGAGGCCGCAGTGCTAGGGTCCCTCGGGACCCACTCCAGGCCATCATCATCATCATCATCACCCTAGAGGAAAAGCTCCGCTTCAATCTACATTACGATAGAGTGCTTTCCCGAGCAAGTAAACAACTTGGTTTCATTAAGCAACGAACCAAAGAGGTTAAAAATCTCTGGGTTACTAAATCCTTATATATTTCACTCGTGCGTCCTCTTTTTGAATATGCGTGCACTATCTGGAACCCGGCTTTCGAAATTCACAGCCACAGATTTGAGTCTGTTCAGAAGCAGTTTTTACTGTTCGCTCTGAGAGATCTTTTCAACCCTTATGATTTCAGTAATCTACCACCATACAAATATCGCCTTAAATGTATTAACTTGTTACCCCTTTCGTCGAGAAGATTAATGTTATCTGCCTGCTTCAGCTTCGATGTCATCAGAGACGTGGTTAATGTCGCCTACTTGAAAGAAAAGTTTGTGCTCAATCAGCCCCTGAGAGTGACTAGATTCCGACGATTGCTTATAGAATACCAACACAACACAACATATGCAGCAAACGAGCCAATTAATAGGTGCTGCAGGCTATTCAATAGCATGAGCGAGAACTTTTCCCCTACGATATCTAAATCAACTTTTTAAAAAAATATTATGAAGGCTCTCTCTTCATAGTCTCCCACTTTCCCCCACCATACTAATACAAATACATGTATTGTATATTTAATTTAAATTTAAATTTAAATTCACTTAGTTATTTGTCATTTGTTATTCATTTAGTTATTTGTCATTTATTTATTACTTTATTTGTTATTTATTTTTAACTAATTTATTTATGCGTTATTTGCTCTTTTTTGCATGCCATCCATACCCCTAAACCTTAAGCTGTAGCTTTTATGTCAATGTTTTATTTATAGGTTATTATTTATTAATCTAATTGTTTCTTTTTTAATTTGTTTGTTACTTATTTAACTTGTTTGTTTTTACTTTTTGTTTTTACTTTACTTTACTTTTCCATTTTACTTTTAATTTGATATTTTATATGTGATTTTTGTACCTTGTTTGGTGAATAAATAAATAAATAAATTTAGTATGCAACAGGTAAAAGTGTACGATGATAGATATTATGATAGCAATAAAACCAGTTTGGCACTTAACGGCAGAAGCTGCAGAAAGAGCAAAAAGATGGACAACAGCTACCAGAATTCATATTCACATGTGCATATATATATATATATATATATATATATATATATATATATATATATATATATATATATATATATATATATATATATATATATATCTATATATATATATATATATATATATATATATGTATATATATATATATGTATATATATATATATATATATATATATATATATATATATATATATATATTATTTATTTATTCACTCGCAGTTTCACCAACGAAATGATTACTACAAAAAATACATTTATGAAATTAGTAAGAATAATCAAACGGTCGGGTAAGCCAACACTTGAAAATTTCAATCTTATGATTAAAGTCGAATATTTGATATGCTGAGTTAAAGTTTCGGGCTATTGCGGAGGTTGGTTCATTTAATAATCCATAATTGGTCTTATGAAATGGGATGGATAAAGCGCTATGATGTCTGCGTTCACCGTGGCAAACACGAAAGTTCAATTTTGATAATAAAAACACAGAGCTCACGTTTCCATTGAGCAACTTCGCAACGAAATTGACGTCTAGTTTCAAAAGTGTCCATGGACAATAATTGCAAGCGGTTTTCATAAGGAGGTGAGCAAAAAGGATCAGACCTCCGGAAAAAACTAAAAACAAATATTAAGAATAAAAACAAATATTAAGATTCAATGCAATTTATATGCTCTTTATAATATGGAGACCACATCAAGCACCTATATTCTAGGATCGGGCGAACCAGAGAGCACAATAGGATTTTTAAAAAGTAAATTTTAAAAGTAAAAGCAGAGTTTAATAGTACACCTAAATCACGAAATTTATTGGAACGGATTAATAGAGTGTCATTTAAAAATTAATTGAAATTACTGGACATGATTTGTGGGAGAAAGTGATAGGTGAGCATTTGTCAACATTTATTGAAAGATGATTTAGAGCGCATCAATTAGAAAAATTTTACACATTGCGTTGCAGCCAATAAACTTATTAGGGAATTCAACAAGATGCAATTACATTTAAGAATATGGTGATGCAGCTTGTCGAAAGCGTTCGTGAGGTCAATGTAAATACAGTCAACTTGTTTACCTTCTTCAATTGCAGTGATGAATAGATTTGCAAATTTTAAAGCGTTGGAATTGGTAGATTTGACTTTAATAAAGCCAGGCTGAAAAGTCGAGATAAATGCCTAAGAGTGGAATGCCTCGGCATCTATAGCTTCAAAAAATTTGGCAAAGCATGGTAATTTGGCTATTGGTCTATAGCTGTGCACGACATCTCTAACGTCTTTTCTGTGAATTGGAGCTATTTACGAATATTTCCACATGTTTGGAAAAATACCAGAAGAAATGGATCGATAAAGCCAACAGGGGAGCCAAAATTCCCAACGTCGTTTTCGGGGAGTCCATTAAATAATTGAAATTTGTTATGTCAAAATCGCAGAGAGGTATTCCATACGCAGATTGAAAGTAATCTGCAAACAAGTTACTGATAGCTTGCGAGTTATTAATTACCATGCCGTCAGAGATAAAAGAACAAGAATACCTTTTTGAGCTTAGAAAATTCCAAAAACGTTTTGGATGGCTTATGAAAGACTGCCTAAGCTCTTCCATGTAGTTGGAGTAGGCAGATGAGGTTTCAGATACGATTTTTTTTCGTAATTCCTCATAAACGTTAAAGTCATCATCAAGACGCGACGAGTTGTATGCTTTCCGAGCCTTAATTTTCAAACTGTTAAGTTTGGTTAAATTTGGTTTGATGCATGGAAAGCTTTTCAAAGGTACAGAGATACTCAAAGGTAAACAGCAAGCAAAGCAACCGAATAAGATGGAATGAAAGTTTATGGTAGCAAAGTTTATGTCAGATTCATTCACAAAAGTTGACTTTATTGAATGAAGTTAAGATTGACAAAATAAGATTGACAGCTAAGATTGACATCGTTGAATCGAGACTTCCGAAGAAATCGTCAAAAAAATTGGTTCAGAAGTCGTCCGTTTGTGTTGTAAATACAGTTGATCTGCTCTAGTCCAGTTGAAAGAACGGAGTCAATGAACTAAGTATTACGTCGGTTGATGAACGAAAGAAGGTAATGTCGTCAGAGAGTCGTCGTTCTACATGCGGTAGATTGAAATCTCTCAAAAGAATGAGATCGTCGATGGGCTGCATTATATTATATTATATTATATTACATAAATATATATATATATATATATATATATATATATATATATACATATATATATATATATTTATATATATATATATATATATATATATATATATATATATATATATATATATATATATATATATATATATATATATATATATATATATATATATATTCATACAAAGAGAAGGATATTCAGCAATAAAGCAAGTCTAGTAAGGCAACTACCTTTTATCTTCTACTTTTCCAATGGAAAATATATTTGTGTTTAAAGTATATACATTTATACACAATATATTAAGTATATACTTATATCAAATCTTAACTCTGACGGATGCCTCCGAATAGACGCTACGGTCGCAGCAATAACAATTTTATCCATTGTCCTGTGCAGTGTGGTGCAGATGGGTACTTATGAGGGTTGATCAATAAGTAATGATAATGAATATAAGCCAATATATTTATTTTTCAACATAGTCTCCTAACAATTTAATACATTTAGTCCATCTTTTTTCCAAACCCCGGATACCCTCAGAAAAAAATTCTTCATATTGAATCTCCCAAAATTCCTCAGCAGCGGCCATCACTTCGCTATCATCTTCATATTTCGTGAACCGAAGGTGTTCCTTGAGCCAAGGAAAGAAATAAATGTCACTGGGAGCTAGATCTACCAAATACGGTGGATGTTGAAGCAGCTCAAATCCTGTTTCTTGAATTGCAGCCATCGCAATTGCAGCCTTGTGAACTGGTGCGTTGTAAAAGTAAGTAGTGGTAGAATACAAACTCAAAATCTGCACAAATCCTCTACTGTTCTTCGAACATTAGTGTTTCTAGCGGTTTTGATGCACTAGGGTTTTTTTTATATCCACGTGCTGTACATTTTTGGCAGTATCTCAGTTTTCACCTTAAATTTCAGTATCTCAGTTTTCATCTCAAATGCCTCTATGCCGCGTAAATTCAACATTGCAGAACTCCACTCGTTGCTGATTCTCTGGCTGTTTCTTTCCTTTGGCACCGGCATTCATCATGCGCCACATGGGCTCTAATGTTTCTTTGAGATGCCCGTTTTTATGATTCGTAAGTCAAAGCATAAGCCAAAAACTACTTTAGCATCCGCTTATCAGCTACTAGACTGTAAAAGTTTCACATCGCATGAAGGCATTCTTTGTTTTTTAGTTTCGATGCTCCGGATCTCACAAAAGATTTAAAAGTCAGACGCTCAAAATCTTGAGTTAGCTGTTGCAACGTTTTTGCTGGCTTCTGGGTTTTCGTTCTTAGAGGTGAGCCATGTACCTTTTTCAAGTGATAGTCACCGTACCGCATATTTAGAGCATTTGTGAAGCTGCAATAACTAGAGCTACTTTCAGCTGGTATATAATATGAAGAACTTCCACCGCAGCTACTCTTAGTGACACCATTAATGTAATCGCACGCTGCCTATCATTCCAATTATTGTATTCTGCAATAACTTCAAACTACTTATGTCTATGGTTCAAGACGTCTGCTTAGCGAAAATAAGTGCATTCATCGCATTATTGCTAAATACTTGGTTCCGAATAGCTCCCATAGTTTTGACCCCCTGCAGATCTGATTTCTTCCTCGATTTCTTCCCCAACTTTTACAAACTGCTACAATATTCCGCAGCTTGAATGTTTAGATTATGTTTCACTTCGGGAGCCAGATTTTTCGTTTGGTAGTGCAACTGTGGTTTGATTTCTGTGAACTGTTCTTCGCTTTTTGTAGCTTGCTGTTCAACTATTTCTTGATATGCTAACTTTGATTTTTCTTGCCAAAGCTTATTGGCTTACTTTTTTATCGAGTTTCGTGGCTCGTAGGACTCTTTTCTGCGGTCGTAGGACTCTTTTCTGCGTCAATGTATTATTTTTTCTGAATGTAACTTCAGACCGTTTGCTCATCTGGAAATGCAAAAGCTTCCGAATTGATGTTGTTGTTGTCAATGAATCACGTTTCCAGCACTCCACTTTCAGCTCCATCAGCGTTGGCTCGCTTACTAGCTGTGTCATTGTTTTTTTAAGTTTGACTATTTCACTCGAAGTTCGCTGGCATTCGCAATGGATGACGAAGACCAAAATTTCTCTGTAATTAATCAGCCTGCACATTATTTTTCAGTCGGCAGCATATAATTGATTAACAAACGAAAAATAATTCCACTCCTGACAACAAATCTCTTAAAATATCGTTTGTGAGCTCGTGATTCATTGCGTTTATTAATATAAACAGTGTGCTTAGTTGAAAACAAATAGGCATTAAATAAACTAATAATAATTGCAAATCTTTTACGTACATTGAAAAATTATCACACCACACATAAAACCTTTCCGCTGTTTTTTAATCGCCTTCCTAGTGAAATGAGTTATTGTTCTTCCTTGGATTAGAGGTTACTTTACCGCAATACCTAAATTGGCGAATTTAACCGCCGCTTTGCCAGTATGGGCCAAGTGAACCAGCGAGGTCTTATTTACTTCAATCAAACAAAAACTCTTCGCTGTATAGTCCGTAAAGGTCGCCTAAAAGTACTGGCCTACCAAAAACAGACTGACTTTATTTCATTTCCATTCTCCTATTTATAGGTGAACATTTTGTAGAAAGCGTAAATGTATGGATCGGTTCAAATTTAAAAATTAATTTTTATTTAATTGTTTTTCGTTTTGACCGCTTGGTGGTCAGTTGTCGCTGCTATCGATGGCTGACATTGTCAGTTTGACATTTGTCATTTAGTGTACACAACACTAGCTTCGTCGAGGGAGTTTTTATAATCTCAAGTCGATTTATCGAATATTCATTTTTAATTGAATATTCACCTCTCGATTGCCAAGATACTCTGGTCAATTTTTGCTTATTTCCTTGGGTAGATATCTCTAGATCTTGCTTAGTGATATGAAATGGGGTACTAGTTGCGTGGTATATTTATCGATGATAAAATGACGATTAAAAGGAGAATTTTCAAAATCTCTCCAGAATTATTTAGCAGTGTACTATTTTTGGCTGGATATATTAAGACAAATTTTCTTTGGCTCTTCGAAAACGGATTTTATATCACAAAGTTTCAACTATAAACTGCAAAACTGTTATGTATATAATAGTTATATGTGAGACAACTTCATTAGAAAGATTTGGCTACTGCTTTAGAATCTGAAAAATCGATCAAATCATCTCCATCATCTCTTGGCCATTTAACACATCATGAACAAATTCTTATCTACGAAATCAATACATCTCTAACTACTCCTTTACATAGCTTACCGTGTCAATTTAATTTTAAGAAAGTCAACTTAGATGTACTAACTGGTCACATTGCGAGGTGTGATTTTCTGTGATGTCAGAAAAAGAAATTGATAAGGCAGTGTACAATTTTCATTTCATTCTTTTCAGATGCTGTGCTAAATTTGTACCAGTCTCTTTCCCTAACAATTGCAGTAAGGTTCCACGGAAATAAAAGGCAATACGCCACACAAAAAATTTAAAATCTCAAATTTATATATTGCTCGTCTCTTTCTGCTTCAGATTTTTAGGTTTTTGCAGAATTGGAGAATATTTCTCAGTCTGAGCTCGAAAATTCTTACCAAATTCACCTTTTACTTTTTAACAGCAGCCAAGAAGGTTTTGGAATTTTACCACCACGTTTAACTTAAACAACATGGCCACTTCCGATCCTTTAACTATTAGCAATATTTTCGCTAATCATTTCCGTACCGCATACAATGCGAAACCTTCTTTTAACACTAATAACTATAATGACATTTTGACAATGATCCCAACATCTTTTTTGGGAATGAAAGACTTGTATATTGACGAAGATACCATTTTAGCGTTTTTCACGAAGCTGGACCATAATTTGACAGGCCCTGACAGCATTCCTAATGCTATCTTAAAAAATTGTAGTTCCTCCCTGTCTCCTATTCTGGTCTATAAATTCAATCTTTCGCTGTCGCTCGGTATTTTTCCAATTGGTTGGAAATATGCAATCGTCACATCTATTCAGAAAAGACGATAGAAATGTTGTTGCTAAACTATTCGAAGCGATAATCAGTAATGCTTTTTTTATGATAATGCCAAAGCTCAGGGGACTGCCCTTTGAAGCGAATGCTTAGCGATGGCGGTAGCGAGGCACATATGGGAGAAACCGATATTAATTATTCCATTATTCTTTTAAGTGCCACATTTATTTCTTATTTTTTCTAAAGTGCTAGTGTTAAAGCTTTAATGTGGGACTTTATTATTGGAGCGCTTGCGTTATGCACGCTGTTAATCGCTGCTGCGGACTGACGCGCTAGCGAGCTAAGCTACCGACCCCATAGCAAATCTATGTTATCGCCTTTACAATATGGTTTCATGAAAGACAAATCTATAACTACTAACCTGCTTGAGTTTCCCAACATTATTATTTCATCAATCGAGGCAGGACCTCAGGTGGACTGTATTTACACTGACTTCACGAGACTTTTGATAAGCTGGTCCATTCCAAATTATTGTGTAAATTTTCCTCGTTTAACCTTTCTCAGCTATTTATTTCCTGGACAGCACCTTATTTGGAATACTGTACCCAATGCGTTTCCTTCCGTGATGTCATATCTGGTGTTCAGAAATTGATGTCATATCTGGTGTTCCTCAAGGGAGTCCCTTAGAGCCTCTACTTTTTCTTGTATATATAAATGACATGTCTAATTTTACTATATGCAGATTATGGCAAAATTTTTAAAAAGGTATCTATCTAAACTCACAACTGTTTGGGATTTCAAGCTGACCTAAGTAGCCTCACGACTTGGTGTGACACTAACAAATTTGTCATTAATATTGACAAGTGTATAGTTGTTTCGTACACGCGTAAAATTAGTCCGTTGAGCTTTGAATACTCTTTAAATAGTATTCGCTTGAGCTATTTTGACAAAGAACTCGATTTAAGAGTGCTTTTAAATTATCCTTTTACTTTTGACAATCATATTAATGCCATCTTATTAAAAGCTTCGTCTACTTTGGGATTTTAATGGAAGCCAATTTAAAGAGTTTCATGGCATACATCTTACTAAAATAATTTTTTGTGCTTTAGTAAGGCCGATACTTGAATATGCGTGTGTAGTTTGAGCGTCTTATCAGCAGGTGTGTTTGGACCCTATCAAGTCCATTCAGAAAAGATTTCTGCGGTTTGTTTGTGTGAATTTGCTTGGTCAGATCGTCTTTGCTTGCCTCCTGACATTGATCGACTTAGGTTACTGGTCATGGATACACTTAATAATAGATGTGACAACTTCAAAACGATCTTTGCTGCTAAGCTCCTCACGGGAAATATTTCGTCTGAACATCTTTTAGGTCGATTTGGCCTCAAAACCAAAGGCCACAGAGTGAGACACGTCAATATTATGACTGTCCCTTCCTATCGAACCAACTACATCTTCAATGAGCCCGTTTTGTCTACAAAAAGAAATTTTAAGAATGTTTACAATAAATTTGACTTTAACATATATGTTTCATCTTAGAAAAAGACCTTGGCTAAAAATAGAAGTGCATGAATTGTAAATAGTAGTTGAAGATAGTATGATAGGAATTTTATTGTCTGTTTTTTTATCATAATGCAATTTTACTAGTCCGTATTAGACGAACTTTTTGAATAAAAATAAATAAATAAAAAAAATTCCCTACCTAAAAACACTGCCAAAATAAAATAAGTGTAAGTGATCTAAGATAGTGCTACAGAAATTAAATAAACTACATACAAAACTCATTCACTATTAAAGATACAACTTATATCGTACAAAATCAAGCCTAAAATAATCGGCTTATGCATGCGCAATAATTTGTCAACTAATTGATTGGCATGATTACCCTCCGTGATGATAAATATTTGAAAATAATAAATCTTATGTCATTTATAGCTGACAGCTTACAAATATTGAGAGTGAATATCCATACCCAAAAAAATATGGCTTTTGCACGACAGTGAAAACAGCGAAGGAAGAACCCTTACGCTCACAAAGCCAAGCAGCATCTCCAAAATAATACAGAATACTTAGAATTTTACAATCAAAAGCAGACAACAATAATACTAAAAATAATCATACTGGCATTGCTCTGTGACTGTTCTGAGTCGATTTGCAAATCACCATGAAATAATTGATGGCCCATTAATTTAAATTAACACTTAATCAAACTAATGATCTCTTCTTTCAAGGTAAATGAAAAGTTAGACACACAATCATGACGAACTATGAAACGATGGCAAAGGTAATAAGGATGAGTAAAGGTTCTGGATGTCATTACAATGCACGAAAAGGCAGACAGATACAAAAAATGTAATAAATTGTGAGAGTGCGGAGGAAAAGAAAACAAAAGTGCCTCCTCCATCGTACCTCAAAAGCCAAATCGGAAAGCTACAGCTACTTTTTGCTCTCCCATTGAAGCAATGCGTAGCGTTCAACGCTCAAACAAATTTCCTAAAACCACTGCCTGAATATTAATTTTCATCATCACCCTCATTTTTATCTCCATGACAATAATCATTATAAATATAGCCGGTGAAATGTCTAAAGTAGAGTGGTTTCGCAGTTTGAATTGTTTAAAAAGGAATGAAATAGTATTGGTACAGTGCTTTTTATCAATGAAAGTATGATTCCTTAGGGTCGAGTTTTATGACGAAAAAAGGCAAATATCTACGTGAGTACGTAGATGTGTTGTTTTGGCTTTGTAGAACATCCAATTAATTTTTTAAAATTTTATTTATCTATTTTTCAAGCATGGCATCATGCATAGCAGATAATATAACGTGACCGATATATTTATATACATATCATTTTTCCAATAAAACTCAACTTTATCTCAACATTGTTAAAATAAATATTTATCATCCTCGTTGTCGTAGAACTACAGCCCCCCTCGAGCCAATGCTTCTTGCAGGAAACGCCTCCGATTATATGTATTACTTTTAATGGATTCTGTGATATATCACAATATATCTGCACATTTATTGCTCTAATTAAGTATTCTTTCACTTATGTAATTTCGACATAAATATTTCTAAGCTGAATGAGCCATTGCTGTCTATTTTTTTAAATAATTAATCAATCAAAGTTAATAATGTGTGGCTATAATTTAGCATAGTCACGATAATTGTGTAAATAAAATTAACTTGAACTAAGAAGCCAACAAATATTTAGACATAGATATTTATCTCAAATACAGTTCCATCTATTTATTATCATCTTTTATTTGTTCATCTTATTTGCATTCATTATATCCTTCAACACTTTCAAACAAAATATTTACTGAATTCAGCAAAAACTAGAAAACACTACCTTATTTTCTGTTTGGGTTAAAACTCCTCATAAAGGTCATTCCCAGCCCGATCCAGATCCAGGCAAACCATAAATCTGTCTGGCGACCCTTCTGCTTCTCTCCTGCTACGATATTATTCCCATCCCTGAAATGCAGACGCTCTTCGTGCACAGTCAGTGTTGCATCATATTTCATCTCTCGGTAATACCTGGAGAACAAGAGCACCTGCTCCACTAGACTCAATGTTTTGAATGAAAATTATGTACGTTGTCCTTAGTATGACATTCGAAATTTGGATACGTTCAAGCTCGTCATTCGTAAATACTTTTGCTTTTATGGATAAAGAGAACCAATGGTTTTTACCGAAGTAGAATGGGGCGGATGAAATGCAAACATATTCCGGATAAGTGAATTAAAAAAAGTTTTTAAGGAAAATAAATTATTGAATAATTGTTATATGAGGAAAGCTTCGATTCTCCTATTTCTGAGAATAAACACCATTTTTATCCACGTTTTTCTCCGAATAGCGTCATCTTTGAAATTTTCAAGAGTTGCTGATGCATAAGAGTTGTAATGAGTTTTTGACTTACAGTTAAATATCTAAAACCCTTTGGCGGCGGCGAGTGTTTTGGTGAATTTCTAGGGATCCCTATATTTCTGTGACAATAAAATATTTAAAAAGCCCAAGTACAGAAAATAGTATTCAATAATATTTCTAGCTTGAATATGATATTGTTTTGGAAATTTTAAACCCTATGTGGGCGCTAAGTGCCTAAAAGTACGCAAGGATAATTTGAAAAACTTCAAATTGCGATAACTTTAGAGGAAATCATCCGAATGTCACGAAATTCGCAGAACGCACTTATATTTGCATTAGCAACGCGTGTAAATGAATGTGCAGACAACCAAATGGCCTTGGCAGATACTTCAACAGAAAATCTTCAAATCAACGACCCTGCTGAAAATATTTTGATTTTTAGAGAAAAATGAAAATTTTTCATAAACTTCATGCTTTTTCTACTGAGTTGAGCTGAAACATTTGAAATTCCTCTATACACAAGAACGGTAACCGTTCACCAAATTCTATTTTTATTATTTTATTTATAGCAACCGAAATTTTCGTTCTCGAGAACTAGCGACTCGACAACCAGTTCCAGTTGAAATCCGCAGGTTCTATTGGCCTTGAATAGGACTAGGTCTGAATTGTGAGCGGGAGTGATGACAAATCACTTTAAAAAAAAATTGCTTTTTGCCCTTTAAACTCCGATTCGGACGTCAGATTTTAACGAAATTCACACAGTACCTGGATCTTACTTCAATTAGCTTTTGGTTGAAATTTGGCAATAAAATTATGTTGGAACTGTTACCTATGATAATTTTTGTCTGGAATATTGAAAAATTGTTCAGCTAAATGAATTTTAATATTGAAAATTTGGTCAGCGAAATGCCCTATAACGTCCAGTGCAGTCATCAAATCAACACGAAATTTACATTAGGTGCATTTTGTTTGCATCCAGAGTAGTGTAGAATAGGGGTAATGCACGCGAAACAACAACAACATCCAGAGTACGAACACTTGTCAAATCAGTGGAGCTCGTGCTCGTGCACTCCGTGCAACATATTTCGATAAGTCGTGTCAGCTGAACAAGTTGGCTGCTGTGATAAATTCCCCAAAATCTTTCTGTCAACCTAGCAGCCAGGAAATGAATATGATTAAAAAATCAATGCTGTCAGCAGATTTCTCATCCTATGAGCCAGAATATTCTTCGATTACGTTTTAAAAAAAAATTAATCTGATTCTAGTTTTTTAAGTAGACATTTGTTATTTTGAAATGCCAAGCTCGCATACTACCGCGGATCGTTTTTTATGCATTCAGGATACCTACTGCACTCTGGATTGAAAAAACGCAGCAGTTGTAAATGGACCCTATTGTAGACCAAATTTGGTAGAAATTTGGTTGACATAATGATAGGGCTGCTAGTTATGGTAATTTTGGTATTTTTTTGTTATATCTTTGCTATGAAATGACAAACATATTTCAAATTATACTGTTTCTGTAGTGACAACAAACATTAAATCAATTAATTTGGAAAATTTGAAAAATTTTGCGGGTGGTAGCTCTAAATTGCTTTATACCCCTATAACTTCCAATGCAGTCATTGGATCGAAACGAAATTCGTAATGTTCGTTCATTTGGCAGTGTTTAAATTTTCCGAATTCTGGAAATTTTTCTGATGGCAACCCGAAACATCTTTCTATCCCGGTAGGTTAGGTTAGTGAAGACGCTTGCCATGAGCGCGGCCAGCATTAGGCCACCAGTTTGGGCCCATTTGCCACCCTCCGATGGCTTGTTAGAGCTGCCAAGTGACCGCTCCACCAATTCTATCCTGGTAAATTTCAATAAAAACATCGGGTGAAAGCAACATTTATAGGACTAGATAATTATGACACGAAGCAGTTTTGGCAGACGCTTGGCTGCTATGGTGATAAAGTATTGCCAGCTCTGAGTATTTTCATCATTTGATTTTATAGAAGATGCCGCTTTCAAAGATTTTATAAGATAAACATTCAACAATGAATATGAGTAACAAGTATCTCACTTCACTAAATTTTGATATTCATTTAAGTGGCAGTCCTGAATATTTTTCGACCCAGTGAGTTCTCGTATCAAAATGGCGGATGACTTTCAAAACAGGTTCACTGTAATAACGATCACTTGTAGTAGAATATGCACTTGAAATCAGCACGATTTCTGTACTTTTCTTCCGTAATTCGTGTTTCTAGCGATTCTGATGCACTAGATTTTTTAAGGGGTAGAATGTTTTTAGAAGGGGTAATCAATTTTGGATTTTTTCCTCTTTTAATGTGCAAACAATAAGGGATGCCAACATGTAAACAACAGATATTGTCGACCATTGGCTAGACTTCCCACATGATTTAACAGTGTTCAACAATTCCAGAGTTTGCACCTGGTCGGGAGCAAGCGTCTTCCCCAGCAGCTATGTTGTGGCTGGCAATGGCTGGTGTCTGATTAGAATCAGTGCATACTTTCGAAACCACTTAGTCAAAAAACAAGTTCAATTTTAATCATCCCACAAAAACATTTCTACTTTGATTCTGCTTTCGGAGGCTTATTCTGCAAAACGATCGAGTTTCCTGTATCAATTATTCTCTGCTTCGATAAGCTTTAGAGTCGATATAAGTTATCTATGCTGATTTATAGACAAGAAGGGAGCCATGATCTTAAGTAAAAATAACCTTTATGAGTAAATAATATCGATAGATATAAGATGGATGTTAAAATTTATCGCAACAAACGTAAATAAAACAAAGTCTAGCGCATCAGAATCGCTAGAAAACTAATTTTCAAAGAAATTGTCTTTGAATCACAAAAAAAAGTGGAAAGACGTAATACACTTTTTTTGTAGAATCATATCAATCACTCCTTATCCAAAGCAACAAAACTCAGCTATAACATAAATGATGAAAATGTTCAGTGCTGGCAACACTTTCCCAACGAAACAGCAATAAGTTTACCATGACAAGCTCTTACTTAAATCAACTTATGCTTTGAATTTCGTTCTCATGGGAGGATTTCATCCAAATTTTCAGCGGTTAAACGTTGTTTGAGGCTGCCATCCGAAAATTGTTCAAAACTCGGAAAATTTAAAAATTGATTCCTTGTTTTTATTGCAAATGCTTTGCATATGAGTACGTAATTTATAGCATCAGTTGTTGCAATATTTACGAAAATGGCCAATGCTGGTTACCCTCTGTCAGCAGCAAAGCATAATATATACCAAATCTGCTTCACATTAAGTTAAACTCAACCAGTAAATTTCGTTTCGATTGATTCCTTGCGCTGAAAGTTATACGAATGAAAAGAATTTTATAGTCACCACCCTCAAAACTTTTCAAACTTTTATATTGTTAATATTTGTTGTTAATTTTCATTGCAGGATCATTTTTATTTGCAAATCTACTGACAAATCGCTCAGTAAAGAAACTCCAAAAAATTACAAAAATGGTCATAGCTGGCAGCCCTTTCATGATTTTCTTACGGAATTCCCACGACATTTGGCTTTTATTAAGGTCCGTTTACGGTATTAACTTCGTTTTGATTTCATGACTGGACCGGAAGTTACAGGGAAAAAAGCTTTATTTTGCTGAGCAAATTTGCAAGATTTAGGAGACAAAAATTACCATAGCTGGCAACTCGATTCTAACTTTTCAGCTAAATTTTCACCAAATGTTACCTATAGCAAGATTATTGTGTAAATTTCGTTTAAATCGGATAGCTGAACCGGAAGCTATAGGCCAAAAACCCATATGTGCTAAGTCCTAGTCAACATCAACACGCTCTGCAATTTTCACGATATTCCAATGTTTTTGTCAGAAGTAATGACAAATCAAAATTTGAAAAAAATCCTTGTTTTTTTCAGGCATGCTGCACCCACACACGGCTCAAAATTTCCAATTTTTTATCATAAACAATCTTAAAACATAATAAGTTTTCATTTTTTATCCTTTTTTTAACAAAAATTTACACTGCTTGGAAATATAGGAGTACCCCATCATTCACTAAAACGCTCGCCGCCGCCAAAAGGTTTCGGATATCTGAATTTAAGCAAAACATCGACCTACTTGCTATGTACATTTACGTCCTCCGAAAATTTCAACTCAATCGGATCGGCCACTCCAGAGATAATCTCTCCTAACCATTTTGCTGATATATATATATATATATATATATATATATATATATATATATATATATATATATATATATATATATATATATATATATATATATATATATATATATATATATATATATATATATATATATACATATATATATATGTATATATATATACATATATATAGAAACATAAATTTTCGGCGAAACGAGTCTAATACTAATTTTCGAAAGTTAGTAAAAAGTTAGTGCATCAGAACCGGTAGAAAACTAATTTTCGAGGAAATTATCTTTGAGGAAGTTAAAAATGTGTGAAGACGTAACACACTTCTTTGTAGTATCAAATCAACCATTTCTTACTCAAAGGAACAAATATCATTTTCTGACAGCATTTCCTCTAACACAATAATGATGAAAATGCTCAGTGCTGGCAATATTTGTCCAACACAGCAGCAATAAGTCTACTATAACATGCTCGTGCTCAATCAACCTATCCCTTGAATTTCGTTTTCATCCAAGGATATCATCGAAAGTTTCAGTGATTAAACTATGTCTGAGGTTGCCATCCGAAAAATTTCCAAAACTCGGAAAATTTATATATCGGTTGCTTATTTGATTGTAAATGCTTTGCTTTTAAATACAAAATGGAAGCATCTGTTGGTGCAATATTTACGAAATTGTCTGGTGCTGGCAATCATGTGCTAGCACCATAGCTGCTTCACATTGTGTTAAACCCACCTTATGAATTTCGTTCCGATTGAATGGCTGCGCTGTAAGTTATAGGAGTGAATACTTTCTAAATTTTTGAAACGTAAATATTTGTTGTTAATTGTCATTGCAAGATCATTCCCATTTGGAAATTTTATGACAACATCGCTGGATAAAGAAATGTCAATAAATTACGAAATGTATCATAGCTGGCAGCCCTTTCAAGATTTTTCAACGAAATTCCTACAGAATTAGAAATGTAACAAGACCCACTTATCGCATGAATTTCGTTTTGATTTCGTCACTGTATCGGAAGTTATAGGGAAAAAACCTTTATTTTCGTGAGCAAATTTAGAATATTCTGGAGACGAAAATTGCCATAGCTGGCAGCCCTATACTAATTTTTCAACCAAATTTCTATAGAATTTATCTCAAAGTAAGGTTCATCTACTGCGATAATTTTGTGAAAATCTGGTGGCTAAATCGGAAGCTGTAGGCCAAAAACCAGTTTTTTTTCAGCAATTTTCCAAAATGGCACCACTGCCACAGTATTGCCCATATTTTAAAATCACTTCTAGCAGACTTGGTCCTAATTAATATTAACATGTTCTGAAAATTTCGTGTTGATCGCATTATCCGATCGTCAGTTCTCGTGATCAGGAGTTTTGAGTGCTGAAAATAGATGTAGTTTGATCATGGGCTGCCGTTCTTGTTTACCGCGAAATTTTGAAAAGTTTTATTTGACTTGGTGGAAAAAAGTCAAAATTTATGAATAAGTTGAATCTATTATTAAAAATCAAAAAAATTTCAGGAGGGTCGATGATTTGAAGGATTTTTTTTTCAGAGTTACCTGCACAGTCTTGAAAGTCCATGTGTGTTTCATTCCCAAATCTTTTTTTGACAAAAATTTACACTGCTTGGAAATATAACATTTTGTACCCGAAAATTCACCAAAACGCCCGCCCATGCCGAAAGGTTATAGATATTCGAATTCTAGCAAATCATGGGCCTACTCACTATATACATCTATGTCCACCGAAAGTTTCTCTATCTAAAAATTAGCAAAGACAACGTATATCGTCTCTAAAGCTTATCAAAGCAGAGAATAATTGATACCGGAAACTCGATCGTAAATATTAAAAATTTTAAATTAAAGAAACTCAATCAAAAAATGTCCACACTAAAATTGAAGTGTACAATAAATTTGCAATGTAAGACTGTTGAGCACAGCAAAACAAAAGACTCAAGCCAGAAACTCGATCTAAATCGGAATGATCGAATGAATGACTATACAAATCAAATTTATTTAATTCCATTTTGATTTGCTTAAATAATTAAACATAATGTGAATAGTTCATAAACAGTTGTTAAATAAAAAATATTCTTTAATGCCCGTATATCAATGTATGCCCCAATCTGATGACACCAGATATGAAATTGAAAGGAAAAGTTTGAGCATTAGGCACAAAGCAAATATTAAAAAAATTTGTAGACGAGTGCTATTATCTCAATGACACTCAATTATTTATTGATTCTGATACTCCTAATCAATATCTGCAATCGTTTTCATTGAGAGCAGCCACCGTAATCAGTTTTCTCTGAATTTTCCAATAGATTATCTCAAAAACATCAAAGCATGATCAAAAAATGCTTCTTAAGGGGTTAGTCCACTGTTAAACTGCTGAAAATGAACTTTTTTTTCAATCAGCTACCAACAAAAAACTATTCAAGATATCGACTTGAAATTTTACATACATCTTTATTGAAGTTAAGAGTTAACATTTTCATTAGACAAAATTATTGGAAAACAAAATGGCGGCCGACCCAATGGATCGCCGCAGCACCGCCGAAAAAAAAAGCAAATTGCGACTCGTAAATTCGTGGACAAAATAAGCGTCTGTGAACAAATTACCAAAAAGATTTCATTAGTTTTGAGTATAAAAGACTGCACGGGTCTAAATTTAGAACAAAAAAAAATTTTTTTACGATCTGGGAAACATTTTTTTGATTAAAAATTTTTTTTTTATTAATTTTTTTGATTCAAAAGTATACCACACTTTTTTTTAACCGCTTTTGGGCTCTAAACTTAAGCCCGTGCAGTTCTTTATACTCAAAACTAATGAAATATTTTTGATAATTTGTTCACAGATGCTTATTTTGTCCAGGAATTTACGAGGCGCAAGTTGCTTTTTTTTCGGCGGTGCTGCGGCGATCCATTGGGGCGGCCGCCATTTTGTTTTCTAATAATTTTATCCAATAAAAATGTTAACTCTTAACTTCAATAAAGATGCATATCAAATTTCAAATCGATATCTTGAATAGTTTTTTTTTTGGTAGCTGTTTAAAAAAAAAGTTCATTTGGAGCAGTTTAACGGTGGACTAACCCCTTAAAGAAACCAAAGTAGATTTTCAGATTTTAACAAACTAAAATGCGTTGATATCTTTTAAACATTTTGAGCTATTCTGCGTATTATACGCATGAGTAAAAGTGTCAAAAAATTAATTTGAATACAAAAGGTAAATGAAATTAAGTTAGCTCCAGCCTCGTATTGCGAACCCGCTGTCTCGGTTGCTGCCACTTCCAACGTCCATTTTGCCTTCTTTCTTGCACTACAAGTATCTTTTGATGTAATTTTTGAAGAAAAAAACAGTCTTTACATTAAAATGTTTGATTGAAGAAGACACATCTTCTAAAACGGCTTAAAAAAATATTTTCAACTTATATGGCGTTTCTAGAAAAATCATGTTCTTCCCATTAGTGTTGTGTTACTCATACAAGATGCATGACAAATGTCCCATTCACATCTACAAAATGTCACATCACCTCAAGCTTCAAATTTGTACCACCTCATTTTTTTGTCATATTGAGGTGAAGCGATTCACTTTAGGCGCACCTCATTTTTTGTCATATTGAAGTGCTTTGGTAATTTCGAAGCGATTGACTTGAGACTTTTGAGGCGCATCGATTGTAATACTCAATGGAAAATGTATGTACGCGAGACTAGTTTGATTTGTACCACCTCATTTTTTGTCATATTGAGATGCTTTG
Organism: Nemotelus nigrinus; assembly: GCA_947369275.1. NCBI lineage: Eukaryota > Metazoa > Arthropoda > Insecta > Diptera > Stratiomyidae > Nemotelus > Nemotelus nigrinus. Next base: position 81,215,460 of record OX376375.1, read on the forward strand.
GTTAATTTCAAAGCGATTGACTTGAGACTTTTGAGGCGCATCGATTGTAATACTCAATGGAAAATGTATGTACGCGAGACTAGTTTGATTTGTACCACCTCATTTTTACTAATTTTCGAAGAAAAGTAGTATTAAACTCGTTTCGCCGAAAATTCATATTTCTTTATATATATATATATATATATATATATCATCAAAATGTTTAAGGGAGATAATCTCTGGAGTGGCTGATTCGATTGAGTTGAAACTTTCGGAGAACGTAGATGTATTTAGTAGGTAGGTCCACAACTTGCTGAAATTCAGATATCCTAAACCTTTTGGCGGCGGCGAGCGTTTTAGTGAATTTTGAGGTACTCCTATATTTCCAAGCAGCGCGAATTTTTGTTCAAAAAAAGTATCGGGAATGAAATCTTATTATGTCCTAAGCTTGTTTATGGTAAAGAATTGGAAATTTTGAGCCGTATGTGGGTGCAGCGTGCCTAAAAGTAGGCAAGGATTTTTTTTCAAATTTTGATTTGTCATTACATCTGACCGAAACATTGGATCATCGTGAAATTTGCTGAGCGTATTGATGTTGACTAAAGTTTAATACACATGAATTTCCAAGGTAGTGCGGGCAACCCTGTAGCTGCGGCAGGCTCTTGAAAAAAAATCCTTCAAATCATTGAACCTCCTGAAATTTTTTTGATTTTTGACAAAAAATTCAAATCATTGATAAATTTTAACGTTTGTGCATTATATCAATTTAAAGTTTTTGAAATTCCGATTTGCGCAAGAACGGTAACCCATCACTAAATTACCTCTATTTTCAGCACTCGAAAGTTCTGTTCACGAGAACTGACGACCGGATAATCCGATCATAATGCAATTTACAGGACATGTTGGTATTAACTAGGACCAAGTCTGATAGGAATGATTTTGAAATGCAGGCAACCCTGTGGCAGTGGTGCCATCTTGAAAAATCACTGAGAAAAAAAACAGCTTTATGGCCTATAACTTCCGATTCAGGCATCATATTTAAACAAAATTCACACAATATTTGGTTCTTACTTAAGATAACATTTGGTGAAAATTTGGCTGAAAAACTAGAATAGGGTTGCCAGCTATGGTAATTTTTGTCTCCTAAATCTTGCAAATTTGCTCAGCAAAATAAAGCTTTTTTTCCTATAACTTCCGGTGCAGTCATGATATCAAAATGAAATTTATCTAGTAAAAAGATTTTGATGTGAGCCAAATATCATAGGAATTTCGTACAAAAATCGTGAAAGGGTTGCCAGCTATGACCATTTTTGTAATTTTTTAGAATTTCTTTACGGCGCGATTATGTCATTAGATTAGCAAATGGGAACGATCCTGCAATGAAAATTAACAACAAATATTAACGCTTTAAAAATTTGAAAAGTTTTGAGGGTGGTAACCCTAAAATTTTTTTCACCCGTATAACTTCTAGCGCAGTGATTCAATCGAAACGAAATTTACTGGTTGGGTTTAACTTAACGTGAAGCAGATTTGAAATATATTTTGCTTTGGTGCTGACACAGGGTAACCAGCATTTGCCACTTTCGTAACTATTGCATCAACAGATGCTTCAAATTACAGACACATATGCAAAACATTTGCAATAAAACTAAGAAACCAATTATTAAATTTTCCGAGTTTTGAACATTTTTCGGATGGCAGCCTCAAACAACGTTTAACCGCTGAAGCTTTCGATGAAATCCTCCGATGAGAACGAAATTCAAAGGATAAGTTGATTTAAGTATGAGCTTGTGAAGGTTAACTTATTGCTGCTTCGTTGGGAAAATGTTGCCAGCACTGAACATTTTCATCATTTGTGTTATAGTTGAGTTCTGTTGCTTTGAACAAGGAATGGTTGATATGATTCTACAAAAAAGTGTATTACGTCAAACCACATTGTCACTCAAAGACAATTTCTTCGAAAATTAGTTTTCTAGCGGTTCAGGTGCGCTAGAGTTTTTTGTCATATTGAGGTGCTTTGGTTAATTTCGAAGCGATTGACTTGAGACTTTTGAGGCGCAGCGATTGTAATACTCAATGGAAAATGTATGTACGCTAGAATAGCATGAGTTTGATTTGTACCACTTCATTTTTTGTCATATTGATGTGCTTTGCTCAACTTTGAAGCGATTGACTTGTGATAGTTGAGGCACAAGGATTGCTGTACAAGGCGAAAATTTATGCATGCGAGTTTAGTTTTGAGTTTGATTTGCACGATACTTAAACAAAAAATTTGGTGGTAATTAGCTACCATTTTTGGGAAATTGTTTAGTAGATTAGTAACAGTACTGCTCTCCTTAGCATAAACGTTTTACCTACATATTTTTTTCATTTTTGAGTTCACGCCGAATTCAAAAACTACATATTCTATTAAATCATTCTCCAAAATATGAAAATCTTATCTTTTGTGGAAGTATGCTACAATCAAAAATGAAAAATCCCCCATCTATAAAAAAACGTAACCAGTACTTAGCATAAATGTTCTATCCTACCGTAGCGGCGGCGGTGGGGCTGTATGGCTGCCAGCGGCGCTGATAATTGAAGGAATGCAACATGACACTTCATTTGAAGTATGACATTGTACCACCTCAAATTTGAAAATGAGTAACTCATACAAATACATATCAATATGACTGACGACCCGATACTACTTCCCATTTATATCCTTTATTCTCAGGACTGGTTTAAAAACTTAACGAGTCTTAATTGTTTTGTGCTTTTAAGTAAATGACCTGTCATTCGACTGTTTTGTTTTAAGAAAATTGAGCACTTTCATAGTGGTCTGGTTCAAATTAAAAAAAAAAATATCTAGAAAAAGTATAAATATCATAGATCAAAAATATCTTTAGACAGTATAGATCAAAAATATTTTTTTTAAGTTTTGAACAGTAAAATCGCAGTTGACCATATTACAAAAAAAAAAACAACAAAAAGAACGAGAAAAAAATATTAAACTAGAGCTAAAGAAAATGTTACTGAACTTAGATAGTTAGAAACAACAGCTACCTTCTGTGCTTTGATATGAAAGCTGAGGTATAATGTGGCTAGTGGAGAGGAAAAAGTATTAAACATTTTAATACGAAAGTTTATTTTTTCTTAATGTTTGTGCAGATCCATGTACTTCACTTCCTGCACGATTTCCATTTAGATTTCTTCAAAACATCGACCATTTTGATGCATGTTGTCAACGTCATCAGCATAAGTCAATAGTTGGATGGATTAAATGAGGCTAGTTTCCTTCTTGCTCATCCCGGGATCTAGTGTGTTTTTGATGCTGAGTTGTCTTAATAAGGATCCAGCTGCCTTAATCTAGCTGTGCATATTCTTGATTGTCAACCCTGTCAGTCTGATCTGTTTGGTTGGGATATCGAGCTCTCTGTAGTCCGTGTAAAATGTTACCTTCGTTACACTACCCTATCATTAGTGGCTTCGGAATAGCTTCAGGTTATATTCTAAAAGCTTTTCCTATCAACTGTCAGACTATATATATATATCAGCAACTATATTAAGAGGGATAATATATGGAGTGTGTGATCCAACTGACATAGCTGTATATAGGCCTAATGAGATGATTAATTAAAATTAAGATATTCTTAATTCTTTGGCGGCGTCGGGCATTTTAGTGAATTTTCAGGTACCCCTATATTTCAAAGTATAATTTTGTACAAAATAACCATTGGAAGTAAAAATTAATTATGTTCCATGCTTGTCCATGATTGAAATTGGAAATTATGCACCCTATCTAGGCGGTGACTGCCTGAAAATAGGCAAGGATTTTTTTTCTAATTTCAATTTGTCATAGCTTCTGATAGAAACATTGGATCATCGTGCAACTTGCAGAGTGTGTTGATGTTGACTAAAACTATACACAAGTGGACTATAAAGACAGTGCGGGTAGCTTTATAGGACGTGAAAAAAGTACTGGAAATCTTGAAAAAAATCACAACACCGTAGAAAAAATTCTTCGAGCTTGAAAATAATCAGAGTGGTCCAGTAAAAGTACTAGAAGTCCTGAAAAAAAACACAGGATCGTCAAAAAATCCTTTGAACTTGAAAAAAATTAGGGCGTTTTTTGAAAAAATACTGGAAGTCTTGAAATATATCACGGGATCGATCAATAAATTACCTCTATTTTCAGTACTCTATTTTAAAATTATATAAACATGAAATTTATAGGATATGTTTGTATTTACTAGCACCAGGTCCAATAAAAGTGATTTGAAATACGGTCAACCTTGTAGTAGTAGTAAGTAAGTAAAAGCTACAAGCTATGGTAATTTTTGTCTGCTAAATTTGCTCATCAAAATAAAGCTTTTTCCCCTAAAACTTCCGATGCAGTTATGAAATCAAAACAAAATTCAAGTATTAAATGGAAGCCAAATTTTGATGGAAGTTCGTTGCGAAATCGAAAAAGGGCTGCCAGCTATGGGTTGTAACCCTTTGCGGGATATAACCCTTCAATTATTTTTACGCGTATAACATAGGTTTGGCTTAACGTGAAGCGGATTTCGTTTATTTTGGCTGTAGTGCTAGCACAGCACTGTCAGAACCAGACATTTTCGTAAAAATTGCACCAAAAGATGCTATTATATATTACAATTTATTTACAATTGTTGAAATTTTCCGAGTTTTGGAAGTTTTCCGGATGGTAATTTCTAGCTATCGTAAAACTGGCGCTTTGGCAGAGACTTGGGAGAGGTTGAACCAAACACATAAGGATATCCAATTTTCAAAAGAAGTCGAAAACAATGAGAAACTACATTTCTTGATGGTCATAAGGAAAGAGGGTCTTCTTAGGTTTAATATCTATCGGAAGCCCACAAACACCCAGAAAACAACACCATCAGCGTTTGATCATTGGCATTCCCAAAATATGGCACCCTTCAAATCGATGATTCACCGGCTGTTAACAGTGTCCATGGCTCAGGAAAGTTTTAACTCAGAAGTTAAATATATTAAAGATACGATGAGAAAAAATAAATTTGACGAGAAAATAATGGGAAACCTTTTCAAAAAGAAGAAGGACAGAATACAACATGATCTGCTGACAAAACTCTTTACACAAGAAAAACAAAAAACAGCCATAAGAGTCCCAATTACTTTTTTCTCAATATTCAAAAATATTTGAGAACTTCTTGAACGCTTTCATATAAAAGCAGTTCAAACCAGTAGGGTTAAAAAATGAGTTAATAGATTGTGTCACATGAAGGACAAAAAATATAAAAGGAGAAATGTGGAATATATAAAATTACTTGCCCAGAATGCGATAAAATATATATTGGTCAAACGAAACGGTTAGCTGGTGTTATGCCGAAGTTACATTCTCGCGGAGGAATGCCAAATGAAGACAAGGTCTGTGTGTAAATGGTCTCCTTGTCTATTCTCGGCTGTTTTTTTCATGGCAAGCACGCGTGTGTAAATGGTTTGCTCGTCGGCTCTTGTTTGTTGGGGATAATGATCCTTTTATTGCTGTGCCTGAGTGTTTATGACCGTCTCGTCCTAGTTCGAAGCCGCTGGAAGCGAAGTCGGTTTTATGCATCAAGTCAAAGGGATTCGAGAGGGTAGCATGTGCTCATTTAAATTTTCGAATTTTTCGCCGGGACTTCAAACATGTGTTTGCGTGTCCCAGATTGAAATAACTCAACGCACACCAGACAGTTTTAAAAGCCACAGCCCGTACCTCAGTCATCGTTCACTGAACTGAACAAAACAGCTCACAACTGTCGAAAGATGCATGGTGCAATATTCTAAGTAAACAATTCACCCTATGAAAGGTGCATGGTGCAATATCCTAAGTAAACAATTCACCCTATGTCTTGTTGAGTCTCGTCCAATGTCTTGTTGAGTCTTGTTTACTCTTGTACACGAGACGCTCGTCCCAGTGTATAAATCCGGCATTAGACTAACAGAACATAAGCGGCAAGTAGCCTCAGCGAGGAAAAGGAACACAACGTTAGTACAATCAGCAGTAGTGAAACATATTCTGGAGGACGAACACAATATAACATGGGACGACGTGGAGGTGATTAAGAAGGTACAGTAAGTACGAAAACTGAACATATGGAAAACTCCGATGAATATACGACTAAACATGGACCAAGGACACTGTGCATCACAATGTTCAGGTTAATTTGAAC